>APFE030127003.1:24360-36530 GCA_000404065.3 Pinus taeda | reverse complement strand
AATCCTGAGAAGATAAGCAGTAAATTATATTACCAAACTGAGTTTTTACACAAGCCAAAAGCAATACTCTGTTTCTAAAAATGTCCAACCCTGATTACATAGATGTTTCAGCTATATATAGAAACAAAAGTCTAACTACCTGGAGCTTCCTCCTCTAGCATGACGGGAGCTCGATGACTGCTACTAATGACACCTATTTGTTTCCAACAAACTTATTTAATACATTAACTACTAACAGAAGTTCTAAAGAGTTCTAATTTGGTTGTAACTCTAACTCTATCTTTCTCATAAATTGTTTCCTCCTTGTAGCTTTGACACTTGGCTTCATTTTCGTTGGGTTGAGATGGCATGAGATGAGTCAATTAATGTCCATGTTGGCCTTGGATACTGGTAACCTTGATCTGCTCCATGTTGGCTGTAAATATCCCTAAAATTTCGGTTATGGTCCTCCATTATCTAGCTAATCACCGAGTATACAGTAGTAAGTCCTTTAATTCTTTAATGACCAGATAATATATGACATTACCACGTTCCTAATATGCTGGAAGCTTATTTGCTGTACAGGTGTGCCAACCAAAATTTTCCATGTGCAGCTCCCTTCAAACCCTAATCACCGAGGATAAAGTGTCTTTATAATCAAAATTTCCAAACTTGGCTTAAAATATTTACCTTTTACTAAAGGTACACCTGGTATATGTTGAATGGCTGTGGTAGCTTCTTTCAATCCCTTCCATGTCACCTAGGTGTTTTCTTTGCAATTTTCTGAATATTTCATCAACTGTTTGCCCATGTTTTTAAAACAACACCTACAGCAGTTTCGCAGCGCGCTGCGAAACTGCGAAACTGTTTTAAACAATTTCAATTTTCTCTGTGATTTTAACTGTTCTGCCACCTGGTTTCAAAATTCCTTTTTACCTTGGTCATTTATATAGCCGTGTTTACATGCCTTTAAAATAATGAACTCAAGCAAAATTTAACAAAACTTTGGAACAGCACCTTACTCAAAATCAGCAATTTCATTTAGCAGCTAATTTATTTAGCTGTGCTTTCAATTTTGCAACCTCCTTTTCCATGGCTGCGATTTCAGCTACGACACTCTCCATCTTAGCCATTTCACTTTCAGCTGCCTCCCATTTGTCCTTTGTGGATGTAGTATTTCCTCCTTGGGAAATGATGATTTTTTTATTTGAACCTTTTTTCTTGATTTCTTTTGCTTCCTCTGTTCTGGATAGTTTCTTAGTTTCTTTTGCTTGCTTTCTTGTAAAAGGTTTTCTCTTTATTTCCTCTGCCTCCTTTGTTTTGGGCAGTTGTTCAGCTTCCTTTATTTGATTTCTGGTGAGGGGTCTCCTTGGTTTGAAAATAAATTCATCACCTGGCTCGTTAAACCTCAGTCTTTTTGCAACTTTAGATTTCTTAGTGCTTTCCGGTGTTGACTGTGTCAAGTCAACGTGCATTGGTTCAATGTGTTTTGGCCCAGCTTGATCAAACTCAATAGCTTCCAGCAAATCATTCAAGCTGGCCTTTGATACCGGACTCTCCTCAACAGCGACTGCTTTGCCTTTTTCCTTGATCATTTGACTCCTTGTCCTCACCCCTGACATTTTTTCAGAATCTTTTGGCCCAGGTACAGTCTTCTTATGCTGGGCTTCTCCTTTTGCTGATGGCTGAGGCTTTTCTTTGATAATCAGTGGCTTGACTGACTTTCTTGACTCTGATCTTACCTTCCTTCTCTCCTTAGCCTCCTTCTGAAGCTCAACAATTGTGGGCTCTCCAACTGATTCTTCAACTGACTGCTCTTTTTCTTTAACGGGCCGTGGAGTTAGACCTGTTTTAATTGGAAAACCCGCCATGAAAATGAACGAGTCCCAATCCCTGCCTATTTTCTGGAGACCATTCAAGACTAACAACTTGAACAGAC
Organism: Pinus taeda; assembly: GCA_000404065.3. Lineage (NCBI taxonomy): Eukaryota > Viridiplantae > Streptophyta > Pinopsida > Pinales > Pinaceae > Pinus > Pinus taeda. Next base: position 34,612 of record APFE030127003.1, on the reverse strand, counting down.
CATGGTGAAACAGAGATGTTTCACAGTCATCCTTTCTTAACTGCACTTTGTCACACATTTTGCTCAGACTTCGAAACAAGTAGAAGGGGATGTCAATGGATGCCTTACCAGTAAAATGCAACAGCAACTTGAAGTGGTAGGAGTAAACTTTATTATATCTTCCCTCACAAGTTAGGTACTTCTGAATACAGGTGAGAAGCAGGGCATAATGCTCCTTAATATAGTTTCTAGGCACAGCCTTTGTTAGGTCCTCATTCACATACGCCTCTTTTAGGAATTCTTTACATGGACTCATATCAAACTCGAAATTTTTAAACCATTCTTGTCCCCCTCTCGGGATCTCGGTTACTGCAGCTATTTCTTCTGGAGATACTTTAACTTCTAACATGGCTATTTTGGAATTCAAACCGGTGAAGTTTAAAGCAAAATCCTTTGTTACCTGAGCATGGCCACCCTGCAGTTTCTGGCAGAAATTCCAACAACCGGCATCCTGGAAGGCTTTCTTCACACCCTCATCTCTCAATGTTAAGTCCAAACCTTCAGGCTCTGTTCTCTGGCATTTTCCGGACCGGTGTCCTCTCTTCTCCATCTCGCCTTTGAAACTTTCGCGCAGACAGTGAACAACAACTTCAACTGGAACAGTAATTCAATCCTTTCTTCCTTTTGGCTCAGCCTCGCATGAAATAGGCTCTCTTGAGAATAGCTTCACTTGTAAACTCACATTTAATCATCACAAGGACTGGTCACTTATGCACATTCACAAACATCATAAAGATCTATGCATAGTAAAACTCATTTGGATTGATACTGGTGCGCATGTCTGCAAATCTATTAGTGGAGTGACGGTTAATGAGCGTTTGGGAGGTACGAAAAACTGACATGAGAGGACGGGAATGGTGACTCATTAACGGACTTGACCGTTTTGGAAATATTTGTTGCAAAACGCACGAATCTGCGATTTCGCAGCGCGTTTAATTTTGAATTGTCATAATGCGCTGCAAAACGGCTTGATGATGACACTGCAAAATGGCTAAACAATGATTATGCAGCGAAACTGACCAATGAGAGACTGCGCTGCGAAATTGCGAAAAGGGTCGGTGACATGGATTAGACAAGACATGTCTTATGGAATCATGATGGTGGAGGATGACTGATAGGATTAGAATACACTTTACATCAAACATCCTTAAAACTTCAACCCTAGGTAAGAAACATAGACTAAAAACAATTTGACATCAATTTTAGACATTAGACTTTGGGCAAAGGATTATATACACATGTTTACAATTCTAAGTGATAACACTACCATTCTAAAGTATTTCATGAAGCGGTCCTTAACTACCACACCTATGACAAGGATCTATATGTCATGGTGCAAGTTGTGAAGAAGTGGAAACACTATCCGATGGGAAAGGAGACAATAATCCACACAGATCACCATGTTACAGTACTTGGAGGTCCATAGTAAACTACAATAGACCAAGAATTACAAGTGGATGGTTTTTTACAATAGTTTCATTTGGTGATCAAGTATAAAAAGGGAAGCACAAACAAGTTTGCCGACATGCTTTCAAGGCCACCCACATCAAAGATCACAAATTTTGGGACTCTTATGCCCATGGATCCATTCACACATGATGCATATAGATAGGCATATTCAGAAGATGAGGACTTCAAGGAGGTGTATCAACAGTTGCAGAGTCAGAGTTGTGCATGATGGAGATAGCACGATTGACTACCATCTCCAGGATTGATTACTCTACAAGTTGGATAAGTTATGTGTTCCTAAAGGTGAGGGATTGCAGTTGATGAGAGAGGCTCACACCTCCAAGTTTTCTCGATCCTTGGATTTTGTTTCTCCACTAAGTACTCTACCAGGGTTTTCAATGCGTCAAACTTACTTGCTCCAAGGCGTCTTTCTCCAGTTTAACTTTGCAACCTTTGACATTGGGGGTCCCGCCTTTGACTAGCCATAACTTTCAATCCAGGAGGCCATTTCTTATCTTCTATATACCACTGGAAATTTATTTCAGAGCTCTATCCATCTAAGTGGGTCTTGAATGCATCCAAGATTATCTTTTATCCAAGATATTGTTCCAAAGTCTCAACACTTAACAAAATTAGCTCCACCACTAATTTTCACCGTTATGCTTGTAAACATCTGAGCTTTGTAACACCTTAGCTATACATGTGTTGATCTTCCTTCTTCTTGCAGTCTTCTCTACTTTTTCTATTCTTGTAATTTTGATCTAGATACACCACCATTTACACCTCATATCATCTTTGTTTCATTTTCCATCAATGACAACATATTTCCAACAATATCCTCCTCTGGCATTAATGGCAACTCCATGATCAAACAAAACAACATCATAATGGAACAAGAAAAGATAAGTGTACTCTTTGTCTTATCCTCCTTTGGATGTTTCTCCTTTGTGTACTATTGCTCTGATAAACTAATGTTGGTGGACTTTTCCTTTTTATTTATCACCAATACTTATCACCATTGATTTATCACCAATAATTATCCCTCTTAGTATGAATTCCTAATCCATATTTTGTTTGATTAGCAATACCTATCCCCCCTTGACATCAATAGAAAATATACCAACATGCTCCCCCAATGAACAATCTCACTTTGTCTTTATGATCCCGTGGACCTGTCAACCACTTCTTCCTATGTTGAAAACATCAAGTATCTTTGATCTGATCTAAGCAACTTTCTTTTTATCATGTGAAAAAGATTGAGTTTAGAGGAGAGGGTTTCTTACTCCCAATCTCTGCGTCAAGTAGTCAAGAGGGATCTCTTGCTAAAACAAAACATGCTTGTACAAATAAGCCATGAGGAACATAATGCTTGATGGTATAAGTCTCATCTAGGCTTACATTCATAATAATTCCTTCTCCTGGACATATACACCTGATCTCTAGCAATAATTGTGACCTACCCTATGCATGGTTGACACCATCAACTTGTCAATTTATTAATAACAAAATGAAACACTTAGAAGTGCTTATTTGATACGCATAAATGGATTCTCACAAATGCATGCCTATATCAATAACTCAAAATAGACTCTTGGTTTACATACTTCTAATGGTAGCACACTCACCATATAGATTTTTTTCAACATGAACAATAGAAGAATTAAAATAAAGGAATATTTCATCAACACTTGGACGGATAGTCTCATACAGACAACATGAACACAACACTCGGAAAAAAATTAATGGAAATTAATACCAATTGATAATAACTTTGATACAAAGTGTTAAATTGATGCCATTGATACCAATTGTTGATCATTTGATAACTGAGTGTTCTCCACCTATGATCATTCTCTTTTCACCAATATGTGTTCTCTCCAAAAAATTGATGTTTGATACCAATTCCTAATTGGAATAGTCTAAAAGAAATAACAGTCAATCCATATCTTTGCAACTCAAAAATTGATCATTCAGACAACATTAATATGCAATAAACAACATTAGCCTCGTTCTTTCGTTATTTTCCTTAAGTAGCAAAAGAATTGATGCCAAATATGGTACCAATTATTAATGGAATAAATTGATACTGGAATCTCAACTTCAGTATGGTCCCCTTGTGGTTATGCTCCTTCATTGACATTAAGAATTTGTAATCATACTGACACAAGACAGGGAATCTTTAAGAGTAAACACATCCCTATTATGTCATCACCATCTATATATACTTAGACTTTCAATCTAATTTGACAACAACACTAAATAAACCACAAGAAAACAATACTCAACAACACTAGTCTTCTTCAACAATTTTATAAAGTCAGGAAAAAACCAAAAATAACATACTTCCCTTAACCTTCAGATGCAATATTAGAGATTTTCCTTTCTGCTCCTTTAATATGACCTCTCTGGCTTCTCTTGAAGCCAACCTCTTCTTTTTAATGAAGAGGAACAAGGAATCTACTCCCCCTGAGTATATTATCTCCCTTTTTCATCCACACCTAGGCATGCAAGTTTGGTCAGCAACATGAGATGATTGCTTGCGCTAGTCTAGTATTATTTCCTAACTGAATGAATTCCTACCAAACCATTGATTATTCCTCTTGGTAGCACCAATTAAATCTAATCTGCAAATTACCTCTTACTCTTCTTCATTATTGTGTGTGTCTTCCTTATGCAATGAAGAACTAACAAAGTTGTTGCTCCTTTTGTTTGATTAGAGTCTTTTTTTATTGGATATTATATGGGAGACATCCACCTCAATAATTTATGGATCTGATCTACTAATCTTCTGCTAAACATCTTCAAATCTAAACAATGGTCTATGTTTCTTCCATACACCATTTGTTTTGGCTCTCTTACGAGTGTTGAAACAACTCCTACATAGTCCTCTTTGTTGGATTTCCACATGATTCTTGCCTCTGTTTGACTTGTTGTGGAAAGGAGGTGAATCTTTCCAAGTTTTCATGAAACTACTTTGGGCCCATACTTCTTACACAGGTAGCATTCAAGTTTATTCATGAAGGGGGGAAAGGATTTATTCTTACCAAATATTATGCTCATCCGATTTGCTAGACTAGTACTCTCTCTCCTAGTGCTATTGGACCACTAATAATATTTCCTTTGACGAGAAAAGGATCTTTGTACATGGTTGTTCGAATTTATTTGAGAAACTCATGGCTATTATTGAAATAGAGTGTTCCACTTATGTTGCTACAACTTCTTTTTCCTCTCTGGACACTTAGAGGCAATGTGCCCTATGTTACCACAACAAAAACATATGAGGAGTTGCATTCCTTTGACTTGAATCCTAGAAGGTCTTTTGTATCCTTGGTGTTTTGTTTAATTCGTAGTGTTGTTACATATTTCTTTAACAAATTTGGTGAGTCCTTTTAATGTTGCTGAAGAGTCTCTGTCATCTTCCAATATTGTCTTGACCTCATGAGGGTGGCAATTGATGGTTTGGATTTCTTCCAACACATCAAAATTCTAAAACTTGATCAACTACTCCTTTAATGTTATATTCTACACTTCCAACTCCATATTGATGGCTCTAAGATTCTTTATCTCCTTAAGGGATAATATGAGCTGCCTTTTCAAATAGATCTTTTCTTCAATATATTCCAAATCAGTAAATGAGTCTCTAGATTCACCACTAGTGTCTATTTCACTCACATTTTGTTCAAGAGTTTGTTACCTTGACTCTATGGAGTCTTCTCCTGACACATTAGATTTTCTATCTTGTTCTCTTTTAGAGGTGCACCCATTTTCTACTTGAGCAATGTTTAGATCCGCTATTGCTATTAAGGTAGTTCCTTCTTCACTATAACTATATGAGCAACTCTCTCTTTCACTAGTTCTTGAAATTGAACAACTTGAAGATAAATGGCAAATTATTCTACAATAACAATAGAACATCAACTTACTTTCATATTGTATATCCTCTAAAACTTCTATGTGTTGATTAACAACTTGGCCTCTTGATATAAGAGAAACATCCTTTGATTCATGATATTCAATACTATGTGAATCTTTTACTACTCCATCCTCCAAGGAAAGCCCCTTGACATCACATGCAACTTGTATGCCTATATCGTGGATGGACTGTAAGTCGTTCCATATCTCTTTCGTAGTCTCACAATAGATTAATTTCTCAATATATGACATGGAAAACCCTCTCAAGCTTTCCTCCTTAGCTTGTTCATCAACCTCACCATCTATTAATCCATTCTCTACAAATGACCATACATCCAAATAATTAACTTGCAAGTAGATTCTCATTCTTACCTTCTATGTTATATAATTTGGCCCACTCAAAAATGGAACTCGATTTGAGGTAATATAGTCCGACTTCTCCATGATCCTTGATCTCCCTTATAGTTGTTAAACTAATCTTGAACGTAGTGTCTCTAATACAAATTGTTATAAACAAAGGAAGATGGGACACTACTAATAGTGGGGTGAATCAATAGTGTGACAAAATTATACAACTCCTCACAAATTATACTTTTCAATTACTTTAGCAATCACTAATGTAATTAACATCACAACTCAATATTATAAAGCATAACATCATTATCACCATCAAGAACATGTGCAACATAATGACAAGACATCAATATTCCTTTTATTACTTTGGAAAATACAAGCTACAACTTGATTACATCATTACTCTACAAGCCACTGCTTGTAGGTTTATCAACTGCTACTAAAAATAAATTATATCCCTCCTTATTTATCAATCTTCACTGAAAGGGATTTCTACCCCTGCTCATTTATTAGTTTTCACTGAAAGGGACTACTACCCCTACTCATTTATCTGCTGTTGTTGAAATATAATCTTTCCCCTACTTTTTTATCAAACTTTGTTGTAAGGGACTTGTGCACTTGCCTGTTTATCAACCTCTTTTGAAAGGGACTCTTGCCCGTGGAATGCAAGCTACCACTTGTTAGCCTCTTTGATCCATCTTTCGTCCATCTTCAAACTAGAACCAATAGACCACTTCTCTTTTCATAAACAAGTAAATTTCTCACCTCAATGTAGATTTTTACTGTAGATTCAACAACTTATGTGATATGCTAAAACACAAGACAAGAATATACTCTACTCTTCAGTGAAAACCAAAAATTGATCAATGAAAACAATAAGCAGAAAAGGAAGAATATCAATCTCACATAACAAAATATTTCTCTGGGGAAAGCAACTGCTAAAACCCTCGCTTATCTATATTGCATTAATTAGAAGATCTCAAAAGAAAATACAATGCTTGTTCAACCAACACAATTTGAGCACTAGTACAAGCTCTCTCTCTGTGTCAGAAACTAGCTCAAGCCAACACTTAACCAATTTTTTTGCCTTCCAAGCCCCTACTTCCTTGCGTAATTCCTGAGAAAATTAACCCATATTTAATTGGGAAATCCACTCTTCATAACTGTGCAATCCGTCCATAGGCCCTCAACTGATTTCATGCACCATTTGTACAACTTGGAAAAGTATACAACTAATAGTACATTGTCCCTGACCTCTAATCTCAACTGGGTCTTCCTCTGAACTGACATGCATGAGTTATTTATGATTGAATATTTAGTTAATTGGTGTGGTGCTAAGGATGCATTGGTGCCTGCCCCCACTACTAGAACTCCTACTAGCTCTTCCAACAGTTAGAACTAGTTTAACTAACTATAACTCAGCTAGATTGAGTTATCTAATTACAACTCAAAAGAAGTCAAGTCGAGCCCCTAAAATTTATAGATCACTCTACATGACTCTAGATAGAATTCCAACTCAAATTTCCTAAGTCAATTTAGCTTAATTAACTATTACAAGTTGCTATGAGAATATAATTTAGATTTAATTCACTATTTAATTCAAGGACAAATTATATTGGAATATCTTGATGATATTGTTAACACTTCCACTCAATACGAATGAGATTGTCTGCTACCACGATCCTGCCTTTGTGAAACTCGAATTTTCATCTTGACAGTGCCTTTGTCAAAATATCTACATCCTGCTCCTCTGTGGGAATGTACTCCAACAACATAATTCTCCTCTACACACAATCTCGAAGATGATGATACCAGATATCAATATGTTTGGATTGATCATGAAAAAATGGATTCTCAGAGAGTTTGATACAACTCTGATTGTCACAGTAAATCACAGCTGGATCCATTTGGTGACCAAATAATCAAACAAGAATCTTCCTCATCTAGATAGCCTCACAAGTTGCTTGACTAGCAGCCATGTACTCTTCTTCTGTTGAAATGAATGCAATTGATCCTTGTTTCATGTTGTACCAATAAACAATTGTTGACCCAATATTGAAGATCCCGCCTAATGTGCTATTCCTGTCGGATGGACTCCCTACCCAATCTACATTGATGAGGCCTTAAAGCTTCACTCCCTCTGTCCATTTGTACCATAAACAATACTGATTAGTGCCTCTGAGGTATCTCAACACATGTTTGGCTGCCTTCCAATACAACTTGGTCAGCTTAACCATCACTTTGCTAAGTTGGTTAATTACATAACAAATGTCTGGTCATGTGTTCACCAAATACATGAGTGAACCCACAAGTCGCCTGTAAATAGTAGTCTCCACTACTTCACCGGAAGTAGCATCCTCCTTCCTCTAGTTACCTATTAGAGGAGTCTCCATGGGTTTACTACTCTCCATGTGGAACCTTTTGAGTATATTGTTGGCATACTTGAGAAATGAAAAGTTCCTCATCACCTTGCCATACTTCCATGCCCAAAAAGTAGTGCATGAGCCCCAAGTCCTTCATTTCAAACGCTCTTGCAAGATCCTCTTTGCAATACTTAATCAACTTATCATCACTTGTCAGAATCAAATCATCGACAATAATCAATAATTTACCTTCAATGACAATATGGTAAAGGTTCACATCTGTTTCACTTTTGGTAAAGCCCAACCGAGTAAAATAGATATCGATCCTGGTGTACCCTCGGGGAAAATGTTTTGGACCCTATATTAGGTGGGCGGACCTACCTATGATTTTTTGCATGTGTTTCGCACATGGTTTTGGGTGTGATGGTTTTCAGTCCATGGTATTTTGTAGATCGAGACAAGGGAACTACGGTTATGTTATAATCCAGGGCTGATGGATTGAGGTTTATGAATACTTCAGCATGTATATATATGTATTGTAACATTGAAAGGAATATAATGAAAAATCAATCAGGTAGTACCTGTTTTGGGATCCTCGGGAAAATATTTGTGTACATTTGTTTAATGTGTTATTCTCTCGCCATTCTTTATTTTCTATTTTTAGAATTTGTATGTAGGTAATTTTTGTACGGGGTTAAAACCTACATTTGGTATCAGGGTTGTTTTGGTTTCAGGGGGACGCCTTTGCTGCTAAGGGGGTTTTCTCGGGCTTGTGATAGACCCTGTTTAGTGTGAGATTTGCGGGATTGATTCTTGTGGTGAAAGAAGATGGCGAGCGGTGGAAATTTAGAGATCGAAAAATTTAATGGTCAGAGTTTTGAGTTGTGGAAACTCAAGATGGAGGATCTGCTGGTGGATAAAGATCAATGGATCACAGTAGACCCAAGTACTAAACCAATGACAGTGTCCGATGAAGAATGGAAGAAGTTGGATCGAAAGGCAAAAATCACAATACGATTGTGTGTCTCAGATTCAGTATTGTTAAATGTATCAAGGGAAGCTACGGCGAAGGATTTGCAGGACAAGTTAGGGACTTTGTACCAATATAATTCTCTAGTGAATAAGCTATTCCTACGGAAAAACTGTATAACTTGAGGCTGAAAGATGGAGACTTGGTGACAGAGCATCTGAACGCATTTAATACTGTGGTAAGCCAGTTATTATCTGTTGATATTAAAATTTTATATGACGATAAGTGCATCAGTTTGTTGTGTTCTCTACCAAATTTTTGGGATAGTCTTGTTGTTGCAATAGGTAGCAATGCAATTGCCCTGCAGTTTGATGAAATAGTCTCATCTTTGTTGACAGAGGAGATGAGACGAAAAAATATGGAGCCAGAATGGTGATGCCTTGTCTATACGAGGACGGTCCCAGAACAGAAAAAAAAAAAATAAGTCCTCAAGTGGGAGATTTAAATCTAGAGGGAGATCTAAATCTCCAGGAAAACCTGTAAAGGTGTGCTGGAAATGCGGAAAGGAAGGGTGCTACAAAAGGGATTATAAATTTAAAGCTCCTGAGAAAGGAAAGGGATCTAATGATTATCCTTCTGCAAAGGCGAAAACCACCTCAGATGAAGTTGGGGATGTGTACTTGGCTTCTTCTTGAATCACACATGTAGATCATGAGGCATGGTTGATTGACTCAGGTGCATCCTTTCATTTCACTCCTTGTAGAGAGTGGTTCTGCGAGTATGGGAAATATGATGGTGATGATGTCTTCTTAGGGGAAGACAGAAAGGCTAGAATCATTGGTTTTGGAAAATTCAAGTTGAAGTTGCAAGGTGGAAGGATTAAAACACTTTTAGGAGTTCTGCATATTTATGCATTAGCCAGAAATCTAATTTTTGTAAGCAAACTGGATGATGCACATGTAAAAATAATGTTCGAGAAAGATACCTGCAAGATGGTTCGATGAGCACTAGTATTGATGGGGGGAGTTCAGATTGGAACTTTGTACAAGCTGCAAGGTAGCATTGTTATTTATGGGTGCAACAGTTCTGTGGTTCCTAAAAGTGGAGCAGAAAATCTAGTGGTCTCTGGAGAAAATACCATGTTGTGGCATCAAAGGCTTGGACA
>APFE030127003.1:0-23792 GCA_000404065.3 Pinus taeda | reverse complement strand
ATAATTCATTGCTCTCTAAAATGTGGCCCTTGCACTTTTCAAACCGAATGGGACTTTCCTATAGGCGAATATGCCTCATGGAAAAATAAAAGTTGTTTTTGATTGGTCCTGTGGGCAGATGTTGATTTGATTGTAGCCGAAAAATCCATCCATAAATGAGAATATTTCACATCCGGCACTTTCATCAATAATCTGGTCGATAAAAGGAGTAGGATAATTGTCCTTTGGACATGCTTGATTTACATCCCTATAATTGACACACAATCGAATTGTCCCTTGTTTCTTCATGATAGGAACATGGTTGGAAACCTAGTCAGTAAAAGGTTCAGGGTAAATGAAACCATCCCACAAAAGTTTTTCAACTTTTGCTTTAATTGCAACGGCTTTCTTTGGATGAACAAGTCAAAACCACTATCAAACTGGCTTGACATCAAGGTACATTTTTATTTTGTGTTCAACAATGCTAGAGTCCATGCCTGGAATCTCCTCGTAAGACCATGCAAAGATATCTCTAAATTCATAAAAAAGAGTATGATAACTATCAAGTTTCGATAGAGAACAAGATTTTTCGACATTAATGTTCTATACAATATTAGGATTGGTCGAAATATTAATAGAAATTATTTCTTCAATATTTGACAAGTTTCACTTTGATTCTACTGTGTTTATGAAAACTGAATTCGAAAGAAAATCAACAACTGAAGGGTGGTTTAGTTCATTTGAATAATCTTCGATGTCATCTGGAAGATGGGAACAATGATAATAATCTTCCCAAGGTTCTTCTCCTATCATCATTGATTGGATGATTCCTTCATCCGTAAAACGTATACGTGAGAAAGGATCCGAAGAAGTACCATATTCTAACGAACAATCTACCCATACAATTGGTGAATGCGGATTTGGATTTTTCGCACAAGCCCGAAAAGTTGATTTCTATGCTAATTTAATGGGGCTTAGCAGTGTTACTTCAATATTACTATCAACTTGATTACATTCCGTGGTGGTAATACTGTATGCAGGAAGATTGACGGAGAAGAGAGCACGAGAACGATGAGAGCTCTGCAACGCCCTCACAGCAGCAACAACAGTGAAACCCTAAGTGCCGCCGCCCGGATTCTCTGCGCTTATCACAGCGGGTTTGGTCACTGACCAACCTATGGCAGAAGTGGCAGGAGGGGAGCGCTCGGCCTCCCCTCCATTGGAGACGCCCAACACCAATAATAAGGAACCTCTGACAAACAATCTGCAACATGCAGAGGCTGACCTAGAATCAGCAAAAGACAATACACGGACGATACCGGAACAGCAGAACCAAGGACAAGGTACTGAAGAAGAAGCAGGTGACAGTAGACCCAATGCATCGCAAGCAGCTCATCCCAAGGTTACCTCTGCAACCTGCATTCCAAAAGCTGCAGAATCGATCAAGATCGAGCTACCAAGCCACCTCATCAATGAAGAAATCCAATTCATGCAGGACCATGCACTGATTGGAAAGTTTCTGGGATTCTGGCCCACAGAAAGAGCCCTGAACGGCTGGATAGCCTCAAAATGGAAGCCCAAAGGGCAAGTTACTCTACAACTGGGTCCAAAAGGCTTCTTCACAGCCATTTTCAACTGCATAGAAGACAAAACCAGAATATTCGATGGAGGGCCGTACTTCTTCAACTCCTCAGGCTTGTATCTAACGGATTGGAAACCAAGATTCAGTCCAGATAAAGAGGATTTCAGCTGGGCTCCTGTCTGGATTCGCATGTACTCCCTACCCGTAGAGTACTGGAGAGAAGAAACACTGGAATGGATAGGCAACAAACTGGGTACCTTCATCAAGATTGCAACTGAAACCAAGACGCGCAAATTCACCTCCTATGCCAGAATATGCGTCCAAATGCACCTCACCAAGACCCTAGCTGCTACGGTAAGTCTCTTTCACGATGACTATGAATGGAAGCAGCCTATAGATTATGAGCATATACCTTTTCGTTGCAGAAAATGTCATAAACATGGACATCTCTTCAGAGACTGTCCATTAAATGTACAGCCCAAGACTTCTCCTAACGAAACCTCCACTGACCCTGAAGGCTTCACAAAAATTCTCAATCGCCATAGACATGCAAGAAGGCATCAAGCCAATCCGCCTCCGTCTCAATCCTCTAAGGCGCAACCCAATAACCGTTTCACTGCCTTAGAATCTCTCGACCCCCAATCAAGCCCCAATGATGTTAACCCTGATTCTCTGAATCCATCCCCGCCCTCCCTCAAGCCTGTTAAAACCCCCTCATCCTCGGCTCTAGCCCCTTCCAAATCAAGTGATCCTCCCGCGGCTAGAAAAGCTACCCCTGCTTCAGATATGGAAACCCTATTCTCCTCCAAAGGAAAATCCTTGCTTAATGAACCCACACAAGCTTCAGACATGGATCTTGATGCCGCCTTAGCTCTGAGCCTCCATGAAGAAGCTATGGAAGACACCATTTTAGACATATCTGCCCCTGACAACATGGAGGAAGATCGTGAAGATGTAGATCTAGAAGAATTCAACATCTCCATACTGGACATCTCCAAATTGGAAACTGCTTGCCAGCAAAAAGACTATGCTCTAATCCCTCCTTGGCAGATAGACAAAATTGAAGGAGTCCTGACAAGGGTCCAACATCACAAAAGTTTGGGCATCCAAGGAGGAAGTCAATGGGATGGACGGAAAATCCATAAAGAAACAAAGAAACGAGGCAGAAAAACAGATCTACAAAGAACAATAGCAGTGGGGGAAATACTAATGAACTCGGGGCAATTCCCCAAGTTGACCAAGTTCTTCAAACCCAAAGAACCATCTCCATGAAGCTAATCTCATGGAATGTCAGAGGACTTAACGGTCCCACGAAACACAGAATGATAAAAAATTTGATCATGAAGGAAAAACCAGCAATTGTCTTTCTTCAAGAAACAAAATGCAGCAGCACTACAATAGATAATTTCAGCAATAAAGCCTGGGCAGGCAGTAGTTCCATTTCAGTGGATGCAGCAGGGGCTTCAGGCGGTCTCTCCATTCTCTGGAACCCACAAATTGTCTCTCTGGACAACTTCCATGCTACGCAACATCTCATACAGGCAACTTTCCACCTCATTGGCACCCAAATCTATGGGCATCTAACCAATGTGTACTTCCCGCAATCAATTCAGCACAAATTGGACCTCCTGGAAACAATTACCCTCCTCAATGAACAGAGACGATATCCTTTATGGATAGGAGGAGGAGATTTCAATATCATAAAATCCATGGAAGAAAAGCAGGGGGGATGAACCAGGCTCGACAATGACAGCCATAGCTTCAAACAATTCATTCACAACAACCGATTAATGGATGTGCATACCTCCAATGGAATACACACATGGTCGAACAAGCACAAAGGTACACACTATATCGCTTCTCGATTAGATAGATTTTTAATCTCTGATAACGCCATACATCTAGGAGGGGACTTCAGTGCAGCCATCATCCCTCAGGGAGGCTCGGATCATTGGCCTGTTCTTCTGCATTGGTCCCGCCCAAGCAAAGGCTGCAACAGACCCTTCCGTTTTGAAGCCTTCTGGTTGTTGGACACCCGATTCAAAGAAGTGGTCCATCAGGCCTGGAAATCTTACAACCCACCGGCTGGAGCCAAAATGTATCAGTTTCAGCAAAAACTGAAACATCTGAAGCAAATGATTAAACACTGGAATCGAACTCATTTTGGCAATATACAGGAGAGCAAACAAAAATTGGAACAACAAATGCAAGCCTTGCAACAAACTTTTATTTTGGAAGGCCGCACAGAAGAGCAAAGCCAACAGGAGCAGATCCTCTGGAATCAAATTGAAGAACGTCAAAAACAAGAGGAAATTTTATGGCGACAAAAATCCAGAATAAGCTGGCTTAGAGAAGGCGAGAAAAATACAAAATTCTTCCACAGATCAACCATTCAAAGGCGCATGCATAACAAAATCATCTTTGTAGAAAACCAGCAAGGTGAAAGAATAGAGGACCATGAAGGTATGGAGAAAGAATTCACTGAATACTTTAAGGACATCCTACAAGAACCCAATGGGAACAGGGATGAGGCAATAAAGGAAATCACTCAGCACATCCCGAAAATCATAAATGATCATCATAATGCTCAGTTGCTTCAGCCAATCACATCAAAGGAAGTAGAAGAAGCAATGGCACAACTCAAAGACGGCAAAGCTCCAGGGCCAGACGGATTCACAGCCAATTTCTTCCATGAATTCTGGGATCTCATCAAAAATGAAGTGTGGGAGATAGTGGAAGAGTCCCGTAGCATGCATTGGGTCCTCCCATCCTTAAACTCAACCTTTATAGCTTTGGTTCCCAAAGAAGCAACATCAACCAAACCTGAGAAGTACAGGCCAATCGCGCTCTGCAATGTAATTTACAAGCTGATCTCAAAAGTCATCTCCAACCGCCTCAAACCGCTATTACCTCTTCTCATCTCTCCAGAACAGACAGGGTATGTTGAAGGCAGACAAATCATGGACGGCATAATTCTCTCCAATGAAGTCATCCACTCTTTAAAGATGCTCAAAAAACCAGGTATGCTTCTCAAACTCGATCTATCCAAAGCTTTTGACAAGTTAAGTTGGGAGTATATTCATAAAATGCTAATTGCATTTGGCTTCAATGCCACCTGGACAAGATGGATCATGAGCCTCATTACTTCCCCCTGTTTTTCCGTACTTCTGAATGGCTCTCCCTCACCTCCTTTCTATCCCTCTAGGGGAATCAGGCAGGGGGATCCCCTATCTCCCTTCCTCTTTGTTCTAATGGCGGAAGGCCTCAGCAGGCTGCTTAAATCAGCGGTTTCCTCTCAGCTCCTTAAAGGCATATCCTTGCATGGCCGTGATCCACAAACGCATCAGCAATTTGTTGATGATACTATGCTTTTTGGTCATCCTTCAGTTAAAGAAGCCTCTGCTTTTAGCTCCCTTCTGGCCCTTTTCTCTGAAGCCTCTGGCACCTCCATCAACGCTGCAAAATCCCAGCTCTTCTTCTTCAATACCCCCCCCCCTACTCAACGAACCATCGCCCGAATTTTAGGATTCTCCATCTCCCACTTGCCATCCAAATATCTTGGCGCCCCCCTCTCTGATTCAGCAATCAAGCAAGCTTCCTGGAGAGCACTGTTGGACAAATTGGAATCAAAGCTATCCTCCTGGACCTTCAGGGCCCTAAATCTGGCAGGAAGGCTCGTTTTAATCAAATCAGTTCTACAAGCGATGCCACTTTATCTCTTCTCCATTTTAGCAGCTCCAAAAGGTGTTCTTAAAGCAATACGCACTCTCCAAAGAAATTTTCTCTGGGGATCTTCTAATCAGAACAGGAAATGGGCTCTCGTCAAATGGACTGAGGTTTGCAAGACCAAATCAGAAGGAGGGCTCGGTCTTCGGGATCCGCTTCACAGCAACAACACAATGGGAGCCAAAATCTGGTGGAACTGGGTCACCAAACCCAACATCCCATGGACCCAACTTTGGCAAGCCAAATACGCCAGGGGCAGTCAGTGGAGTGATCTAATCCGGATCAATCCCACCTCACAGGGATCACTTATCTGGAACAATGCAAAACAGCAAAGCAGTTTCATTCAAAAACATAGTTTTTGGGAGATTCATTCAGGACAAACTGCCCGATTCTGGAACGATTCCTGGCAGCAACTCCCTAAATTGGCTGATCTATTCCACAGACCTCTATGGCAGATCCAAATGAATCAAGGAAACATCCCACTGGTTCATCAATTCTGGCAGCCCACGCCAACCCATGAATATCAAACTTGGAAACCAGCACGACTCTGGCAAATAGATTGGCAGGGAGAAGATTACACTGATATTGAACAGGAACTCAACCAAAGGAAAATTCGTATCTCCCAGCATCAGGACAAGCTCCGATGGGGTTACACGACAAAAGGTACCTTCACAACGAAAGAAGCTCATCACCTGCGCTACTCTAATGATCAAGCGGACAAGGATCAACTCTGGGAAAAAGTCTGGCAAGCAGAGTTATGGCCTAAAATCTCCACCTTTCTCTGGCTACTCAGCAAAAAATGCATTCTTACCTGGGACAATCTCATCAAAAGAGGTTTTATAGGGCCGTCCAGATGCCCGAACTGCAATAAAAACTGTGAAACTATCCACCATCTCCTAGAAGAATGCACATTAGCTAAACAAATCTGGCAGAAAGTCGAGCACTGTAACGAGAAGGCACACCCCAGAATGGCGGATATAACAGCAAACATAAGAACCTGGGCAAAAAACCCATTCAAAAGCAAGGTACTCAATTCCTTATGGAATATCCTACCTGGCTTTCTCTACTGGTCCCTCTGGAAGGAACGCAATCACAGAATCTTCAACAGCAAATCCAGATCTATAGACGACCTCTGGATCAATCTCAGGAAGAATATTCAGGAAACTATAGCCACTAGAGTATGGAAAGATGAGGACTGGCCAGAAAGCCATCAGGAGCAACTCATACTGAAAAATTGGAATCTGGAACACCAGTCATCAATCAAGCCCAACATCACACCTCCCAACAGATCTTCATCTCCCTCCTCTTGGTCCCCGCCTGCACCCTTCTCCTTCAAGTTGAACTTTGATGGAGCAGCCAAGGGAAACCCAGGTCCGGCCGGCTACGGAGGAATCATTCGCAATCACAAGGGAGAATCAATGCAAGTGTATCATGGTACCATGGGCTCGGACACCAACAACGCGGCGGAGCTGGAGGGTCTTTGGCAAGGAATTCGACTAGTCGATCAGAACCACCTTTATCCTTTGGAAGTAGAAGGTGATTCACTGATTCTAATAGCGATGGCTAAACGAATACAGGCAGGAGCTAAAGCGATCAAGGTTGCCAAAAGCTGGCGACTGTTAAGCCGCTTGGAGGATCTGGAGGAAAAGCTACAAACAGCCCCCAACATCTCCTTCCATCATGTCAGGAGAACAGCCAACAAGGTTGCAGATCGATTAGCAAATCAAGGAGTGTCACAGTCGATACCATTCTTCTCAGGTTCTCTGAACACGGTTGACGATGGTCGCCTCAAACAAGACTGCATCGCTTTGGTGCAAACAGATCTACCCTCCCCGGATGCGGGTGAGCGAACGGAGTAAATGGCAGCTGGGGTGCTGCGTGGCAAGTCACATGGGCAGTTGTCAGCCCGGACGAGCCACCACACCCCAGCATGCCCGAACCATAAATGCGCACAGGATTTCCGTCCAGGAGTTAGTCCATTCGATACACAGGGAAGTAATGGCGGCACAGACATTCCTGGGAACGATAGCCAGAGCTCAAACGCCAGTTAATGCTCCACCAGGTCAGGCGCTCATGGCGGTCTATAAGACGACGGCTCCCCCGCACTATGCGCAGACACCTGAGCAGAAGTTGAGAGCTACAGAGCACCCTCTGTCAGGGCGAAGAATCTCTGCAGAGGTGCAGGTAAGGGTTATTAGCATGTCTGGGGAGCTTAGAGGGCCGAGGGGCAGAGGAGGTTCACGGGGTCGCCCTCCAACGCAGAGGAGAGCCACTCCTCCGGCCTCCTCAGAGGACGATCCCTGGATCCATAGCGGCCACCTGCAACGGTCTTTCAACAGGAAATTCAGCCAAGAACCCCGGGAGTGTGGGCATACAGAGCACCCTGCGATTAAATATCGCATTCCCTGCACATTTGCGGACAACACACTGATTGTTTCAGTCACGGTGGAGCATTGCAGCGACGCTCGCCGGCAAAGGGATAGTCTCACTGTGCCAAGATTGAATATGGAGGTGCCTAAGGTAGATTTCAGGTACCCTCCTCAGAAAAAGGAAGCCAGTACCTCCACGATTCAGCTGGCCAGAATGCAGGAAGGAGGTAATCAGCCAGTTAGGGAAGCCAACAGCACAGAACCTCGGCCCGGGAAGGAGGACGAGCCATATGAAACGGATGATGAATGATAACCCAGACCTCCGGTTCTCTGTTCTTCCCTTCTTTTTCCAAGTGTCGGTATATCTGCTGTCTAGGTGTCGGCATCATAGCAAGTCCAAGTGTCAAGGTGTCAACGTGTCTGTTATGTCACTGTGTCAATTAGTCTGCAATGTCAATGTCCAGTGTGTTGGCTGAAATGCCACTGTGTCGATTTAAAATGGTCTCGGCGAGCTGGTTAGAATTGTACTTTTTTCATAGTTTTCCAGAGAATTCTCCATGGAGATTCAAGGCCTCGGCCTACTGTATTTTTGACTGTAATGCTTCAGTTTATGTAATATAAATAGCTTAGTTTTATGCAGAAAAAAAAAAAAAAAAAAAAAAATATTACTATCAACTTCAAAATTGTTGGTAATCCTCCTTAAATCAAACGAGGTGGAGGAAATCATGTTGCAAGTCTCTACTTTTACCACTTCCACCCAATGAGATGGTAACAGTAGCATAAAAGTACCCATTAGGGAAGGATCTTTAAAGAGACCTACTCCAACACTTTGAAGTGACAACGGGGGCCTGTGTACCAATGGAATGCTTCCCATAGCCTGTGAACTATTGGAAAAGAAGGCTAGCTGATCGATCACTGTGATTCCACCCTTATGAGGGAATGTAATAGTACGAAAGTATGTGGAAACTACAGCAGCCATACCATATACCCATGGCCTTCCCAATAAAATGTTGTAATCGAGGGGTCTATCAACTACCCCAACTTCAACGGTAATTGTTTTGCCCCCTAGTTTGATTTGCAGGTTACTCAAAATCCCACAAGGAGTATATGTTCTTTCATGAAAAGCTTTTAAAGTGGTTGGTGATCATGACAACGGTAGTGAACCAAGTGTTTTTCAGCAACTCATTGACATAATGCAAGTAGATGCCCCCTCATCAATAATAGTTAGGTGAACATTCTTATTGAGAGCTTTTACTTGAATTAGGAAAGCTAACCGTGCCGATAATTGTGGTGTATATCCCACATGGTTAAAAACCACAAGATTAGAATCCATAGGATCTACTTTGCCTATTGCTGACAGTAAATCTTGCTTTTGGGAGGAACAATTTTGTAACACCTCAAGTGTCGACATAGCAGAAAGTGATTGAGAAATATCTTGTACTATGTTATAGTTCTAAGTTGCTTGAGCTCGAGGGTTAAATGTCGATTTATGCACAACTCTGTTTGGTGGTTTTATTGTCAATTCTTGTACAATAGGTGGAATATTTTCAGATGAAGTCGAAGTCGAAGGATTAGGTTGATCAGTGGCCTAATTATTCGACAATGACGGTGGATTTCCATAATTTTTGTTTCTCGTTGACACCAAAGCTTCGTTTTGTGGCTTTGTGATGAATAACATGAGTACTTGGGATGTGGAAGCATGGTTTGTTGCAACCAAATGTGTCTCCGGGTTTGGAAACGGATCAGTCAACACTGCAAATGTGTTTGAAGTCTTTAAAAGTTTAGAGACCTCTAAGCAGTGTGGACAATCTCTTGTAAAATGCTCATCATTATAGATTAGACATGGATAACGAGGTTTCCTTACAGAAGTAGAGGAATCATATGATTTCTCTTTAGGGGAATTAACTTGTTTATTTTTGTTTTTCCCCTTTTTCTTGCCTCCCGGTTGCTTTTGATTTTTTCCTTTGTCAGATGACACGACATTAATTTCGGAAGTAAGAGTATTTTGTGATGCATTGGTAGTTTGAATGGTAATGGAAAAAGTTTGACCAGATGGTCTTCTTGCTGTTTACCTGCTCAAAGAACCGATCACAACATCGCTTGCATGAGAGTCCTTACTCGATTATGGAGGAGGAGGAACAGTGAACGCTGGTCAGGGTCCATTGGGAATTTCATCGTAGAGCATGCTGGATTGTGTGTAAATCAAATCCAAGTATTGGGAACAAGCAATTACTTGCTCTTCTGTGACAACTCCACCTTTTTCCACATCCTCAGTGATTGATGGCAACAAGGATTTTATGAACCACTCAGCTAAAAGTTGATTGGGAACATATGCCTTAACCATTCGACGATGACGTCGCCACTCATGAATATGATCTAATATATGGGTATCAATAGTTTATTTAAAGCTGGTTAGGAGTTTTGTTCCAGTCTCGTATCTGATAGGTAACTAGAAGTGGGTCAGAAATGTAGTGGCTAAAGTCATAAAGTTGTTGAAAGAAGCTCTTGGTAACTCGATGTACCATTTAACAACCAGACTAGTAAGTGTTCTTTGGAAAAGATGGAGTCTAACCAAATCATCATTTAAGGACTTTGATGAACACCACAAATGAAAGGTCATGACATCATTTGATGGGTCTTCTCCAGGATTTCCATTGAATTTCAGAACGTCATAAGGTAACTTATGAAAAATTATCGGCCACCAAGGTGCATATAAGATTGGATCATTAGTAAGCCGATTTAAATATGGTAATTCTAAAGTTGCTACAAATGGCAACTATCGATTCAAGTCAGGTTGAGCATACCCAGGATATGATGGAATTTCCTGAGCAATAGGTCTATGCATACCAACATAGGGCATCTACATTTGGTAACCTTGGTAAGGTTGTTGTTAAACAAACTTGACATAAGGTAGTTGTTGATAACCAGTTTGAATTTGTGGTTGTCCATAACCTGCAAAGCCTTGTTGACCAAGACCTTGGTAAGCTTGATATTGTCTAAACCTAGGTTGAGCCTGTTGGGCAAGTCCAAATTGGGGCTGTTGAAATTGAGGCAACCACGGTTGTTGAATCAACTGTTGTTGTTGTTGGTACAACTGTTGTTTATTTATCGGTTTTTGTTGCCCAACAATGAAAGGTTGGCTAGGTTGTGAATAAACTATACCAGTGTAAGCTTGGGTCAGTCTAGATAACGGTATACTAACCTGAGGTTGTTGTTGAACCTCGGAAACAAGCGGTTGTTGTACAACAACCTGAGAAACTTGAACTTCCTGACCTTACACTTGTGGTTGCGAGGTAGAAGGACCAGTTTGTACCGATTGAGATACGACAGTTTGAACTTGTGACTGTGGTACAATAGTAACAACAGGTGTAGTAGGAATAACTGACACAGTTTGCAGTGGTTGTGTTGGATACACAAGCTTTGGTTGAACTGGCATTGTTGGTTGCCATTGACAAACTCTAATTCCAGGTTGACCTGAATACTGCAGGATATTATCATATGGCGGTCCTTCGAAAGAAGGAGGATACAGTGAATAAGCATACTGCTCTCCATATGGTGGCAATCCAATATTTAATGGATACATAGGTATTTGTTGACCAGATTACCCAGCTTTCCTAGCTTGATATTGATATGCAAGATCAAACTGTTGAGTTCCCATTAGAGAAGAACCAGGTAGAATTCTAGTTGCGGACATGGGTGATGACCATGGTGTAGAAGCAACCCCTAAGTGGGTTCCAGATAAAGATTGGTAACCAACCAAGATGGACGATTCACCATATAGGTGCGACTCAGGTGTGGTAGAAAACATCGAAGAGGTTGCAATAGAAGATTCTTCTGCAACTGCATCATATGATATAGTCTGGGATGTTGGAAGTTGTTCAGCCATAGTTAACTGACCCAAAAGTTGTCCTAAAGAATTGACGGGTACTTAAAAATAAGCAGGATCAAATGGAGTGGTAAAATGAGGAGTATGAGGGTAAAGATAAAGCCCAGCTCCAAAGTGGAATGGGGTTCCATGTGTAGAATCTTCTTCCAATTCTTCCTCTAAAGCAATTAAACCTGGTGGAAGAACTTCACTATCTGGTCCATAAAATATTTCTGGTGTTGATAAAGTTGAAGTTTCAGTAGTTACTGATGTCTGAGGGATAACTGGTTGATCGTCTTCCAGTAAAGTAACAACTTCTGAATGTTCAAATTCAAATTCCAGATGTTCAGGTAAATGAACAAAAGTTTCAGAAAAAGGTTCTTAAACAACTTCAGGTTCAGATGTAACCTCCGTTTGAACTCGGATAGGTTCTGGATTAACTTCTGGTTGAACAGATTCAGGTTCAGAAGTAATATCTTGTTGAGCAACTTCAAGTTGAGGATCAACTTGTTGTTGAACAACCTCAGTTACTGTTTCACTAGGATCAGTGCTAATGTCCTCAGGTAATTGTGAAACTTCTTCTTCAGAAACGGATGTACTAGAAATGGTTGGAGTAACTGGAGTCTCAGTACTTACCGAAACATGTGATTTAGGTAATTCAGATGAAGAACTAGGAGTTCTTGATGTACTTGACTCAATTAAGCAAGACCGCTTTGACCGAATAGGTGTAGCTTCGGGCGGCAAAGGCGGTTTGCTTGTTGTTCTCCGCGAACGACGGGGTAAGGGTTGATGTTCCTCCATGATTGCTGATTAATTTTATTATCAAAAAATAAATAAACAAAAAGGGGTATACTAAGCAAAAGGTTTACCAAGCAACTGTGAACTGCAAAATACCTCCTAGCGAACCAAGAAGTACGCGCAGACGATCTCCCCAAATGTTGTGTTCGGTGTATCACAGTGTACAAGGTGGCCGACTTGGTTACTTAAGGATGGATAGCAACCTAGAGTTGTCCTCCCATATATACCCGAAGGTACGTGGAGGCCTAGTCCGTATAAGCGCTATCTAATGCAAAACCGCACAGTGAGAGCTACGATATACGTAACACCGCCCTATATACCCAAAGGTACGTGGACGAGCTACGATATACCCATTTACGTGGAATGAGGTATCACAATCGGGATGTATTGCAGACAAGTTTGTGAAAACTGCTTTGTTTTACGACGCTGGAACACGTCTCTAGCCTAGAACCACTAAATTTTTTCATTAATGACAATGCTCCATTAGGTAAATTGATGTTAATTTTAAGTTGATCTTGCTTAGGAATTTTCCTTTCAAGTTCACCACGTGATGTACTCTGAAATTCCTAGGAATGCAACTATCATGATAAGCATTCTTTCCATTCAATTTAAAGATGAAAATCCTAGCTACCTAGGGATAGAACAATCAGATTTCTTTCGATCAAAGAGAAAAGAGCACAAGCTAAATGAAATTTCCCTACACTATTCCTATGAACACACACAAACTTTTTCAATGCAACATGCATGCATTTCTTTTTATTTCCTTAATTTGAATATGAAAAAAAGGAAATATGCACATAAAATTAATTAGTCTTTGATAAGAACGAAGACTTTTACGACAATTCTAATTTGAAGGAAGAGAAGACTTTACGACACTTTCTTTCGAATGAAGATTAATAAACTATATTCTAACTTCAATTATTGATTGATAATGACAAGGAAAATATTAAGAAACATTAATCAATCCAATAAAAGTTGGGCTAGACCAGGAGATAGAAACTTATTTTCTGAGACATAACATCATTGATCAATCAACAAATGAATAAATAGAGAAAAGTTGGCAAAAATTATTTCGAAAGGTGGGAAACTGATCCTAGGAAGATTAGCGCAGCCCAGAGTGGGATACAGTATGCTTCATAGCACCGTCCCTAAGCCAGGGGTGTTCTGCAATGCACTGTGTCCCTCACAAGCTTGCGCTGGTGATAGTGAGCCATTTCAAGAGGCAATTTGACACAATTTTGACCAATTTTTCAATGTAAAGAGTTGAATTACAATCTATGAACACAAATAAGGTCTACAATAATGTCTTAGGAGATGGATAAGCTACTAGGAAAGAGGATCTTCACCAGTGGAGTCACCCATTTGTTTTGGAGAATCTGGTATCTACGGATAAATACTAATTCCCTAGATAAGTAGTTGTATCTAGAACAACAGTTTAAAATGTTTTAGACTTTTCCTATAAGCAATAGATAAGATGAGAAGATAAGAAGACCTACTTGTAGTTTCTCTTTCCTCTCCTCTCCCTTGTATCGATCATGTCGCTCCTTCCCGTACTTAATATGCTTGAGAAGTAGCCTGTAAACACAACAAAAAATAAAGAACCAATCAAAGCATATGATCTATTGAATATAAGTGAAAGGAATCAGATACAATTCACACATATAAGCATTATGAAACAATACAAACATATGGGAAAAAGGTTCAAACACTTTATTAAATAGAAGAAGGAATTACAACCATTTGTGTCTGATTCAAAGCCATTCCTCCAGCTTGGATCCCATCCACATCACATCAAAAGCATGAAAAACTTGTCGTATTGCAATACTTGCTTCAAATCCAAATCTCATAGTAGCATTATCTCCTTACAATTCAACATAATCCAACCCCTGATCACTTAGATGAGTGGTCAATTTATAGGAAGATGAAAGAGGTTTTGTCATAAATGGTGGCATTGAATGGCCTTCCATACTTAGAATTAGTTCCATGGAGGAAGGGAGGAGAGAATAGGATGCACCTTAACTCATTCCTCATCCATTTTCAAGCTCATAGGAGTTGATAAGTGAGGGAACCTTCTAGATGACTCCAAAAGATAAGAATATTCCCCAAAACCTATGTGAATTTCGCTCATTCTTTCCGAGCGCAAGTGAAAGGAAGCTTAAGTGCTCTACAAAGCACCCTGGCAATGGACTCAATTGCTTTGCAGCACGCCTTTACAAGGGCTTACCTGCACTATTCCCTCTAGAGGTTATTTGTAGATGTCTTCAAGTCATGAAACTGTCTAGGAAGGAGGCATTCAAAGGAGTGACTTGTTTAGGGCATGAAGCAACTGAAAT
The DNA here is from genome assembly GCA_000404065.3 of Pinus taeda. Taxonomy (NCBI): domain Eukaryota; kingdom Viridiplantae; phylum Streptophyta; class Pinopsida; order Pinales; family Pinaceae; genus Pinus; species Pinus taeda. Next base: position 9,140 of record APFE030127003.1, on the reverse strand, counting down.
TAGGGTTTGATGAGCCCTAAAACACTGATCTGAATGTTGGGATTTTATGTGCCCAAATGGATCTGTAACAAGTAGTGAAGTAGGTTTTCAGGTATTTGCGTGGCATTAGTGATTATGGTTTGTGCTACCAAGGAAGACCAGGATTAGACAAATTTTTGGACATCCATGGCTTTGATGATGTAGACTGGGCTGGAGATCTGGATCAGAGAAGATCTACAAGTGGATATGTGTTTAACCTATTTGGAGGTGCAGTCATTTGGATGAGTAAGAGATAATCTATAATGGCACTTTCAACTATATAGGTAGAATACATGGCAACCACTCATGCAAAAGCAAGGAAGCAGTTTGGTTGCAGAGATTGTGTTCAAGTATGGGGTTAGTACAACGATATATAAGGATAGACTGTGACAACCAAAGTGAATTTTTCTTGGCAAAGCACCCTGCTTATCATTCAAAGACAAAGGACATTGATGTTCAGTATCACTTTGTGAGGGATATGGTAGAAGACAAAAAGGTGTTGCTGGTAAAGGTGGACACTTTGAAGAATACTGCAGATGCATTGACAAACTCTGTGAGCACTGAGAAGTTCTTTTGGTGTAGAGAAACAATGGGTTTTGTAGGGTTGGATCAATGGCTAAGCTCTCCTATGGCCCCCTATGGAAATAAAACAACAAGTGGGAGAATGTTGGGTTGTGTTATATTAGGTGGGCGGACATACCTATGGTTTTGTGCATGGATTTCACACATGGTTTTGGGCGCGATGGTTTTCGCTCCATGTTATTTTGAAGATCTAGTTAAGAAAACTACGGTTATGTTCTAATTCAGGGTTTATGGATGCTTCGACATGTATACATATGTATTATAACATTGAAAGGAATATAATGAAAAATAAATCTGGTAGTCCAGGTTTTGGGATCCAAGGGAAAATCTCTATGTATATTTGTTTTATGTGTTATGCTCTTGCCATTGTTTATTTTCTGATTTTAGAATTCGTATGCAAGTAATTTTTTTACAGGGTTAAAACCTACAGATTCAACATTTACGAGAAAAATCGTCAACAAATATAACATAATACATGTGCTTGGTCATGGGTGTTGTCGAGAACTCTCCTTAACAGTCGAGCCCCTACCAGTCCTTGCACTCGGAAGCGCAAGACCTCCGGACCTTATCCCTTCTCATATTTAAGCCCAATCAACAGTTTGATCCCCGATCAATAGACTTTGATTTGGAAGACATAGATGAACTGGAATTTTGAGTTTTTCTATATCAATCTACTTCATTTGACTTATTAGGAGAGATTGGTTCATTCTTTATATATGTCATCGGAGCGGAGTACCCCACGATCCCAAGAAATAGATAGATGTCTGTCATCTGACGGGTTCGACCGAAATTTCTGCTCCCATAGGAATGAATACTATAATTCACATCGCGAACAGGCATAAAAACAACATCTATAGGAAAATTTCCGTCCTGATAATTATTTTGGACTATGTATAATATATCCACGATTTTTTTCAATTTGTAATCTGATATCAGAAGTAATTGATTTAGTAAGTTCTAGCTATATGTTTGTGTAGTATCAATTATTTTGAGTGAACTCGATCGAAGATCGCTTGTGCTCGACTATCTTTTTCATGAAAGGAACCATTAGTGTACTTTCACAATGTACACCCTTTGCATGTATCAATCTTCTCTAGTGCACCCTTGGGAAGACCGGTACAAATTTGTTGCATGATTTTCAAAGCGCGATGGTGCAAGTGACCCAACCTCCTATGCTACAACTCACTAATGTCTCAGCTCTGCACCTTCTTTGCTTTCATGCTCAAGGAAGCATAATCTTCTACCTCCAAATTGTAGAGATTTTTCACTCGAACCCCTATCTGCTTCACCTATCATGTGGCTATGTGATGAAGGAATGCCTTTCCCTTACTAAATATCATATTATAGCTTCTATCCTCCAACTTGGAAACATATACCAAGTTATTTTTCAAAATAGGAACTTACATAACATCTCGTAAAGTGAGGGGAGAACCCGACTCCATTTCAAAGGTAACTGTATCAAAGCCAGTAGCGCTATACCTCCCATCATCACCCATCTCGATGTGCATTTAGAGATACTTCTCCACCAAGTTACTTAATAGCTCTTTGTTACCAGTCACGTGGTAAGAAGCTCCACTTTCTAGGTACCATACAATACCCATCATCGATGACACCATACAAGTGATGAGGGTAAAGTCTAGTTCAAATTTTGAGGCAAGAGCCTCACCTCTCGTTCCTCCTGAGGACTTCTTACCAACCTTCTTGAGCAGACACTTTGTGGCAAAATGTCCTAGCTCATGACAATGAAAGAACTTCACTTTATACATGTCCTTATTCTTACCTCCCTAACAAGAATATGATTTGGAATGGAATTACTTCCCCTTCCCTTTCCTTGCCTTATCCACTAAGGCACAATTATCCTCATCATCAACCTTTGATGAGGATCCATCTCTGGTGTTCTGCCAAATCTCTTGTTGTACCAAATTAGACCACAACGGCTCCCAATCCAGTAGCTTCTACCTCCCATTAACTAAGTCCTGGTAAGTGTACCAGCTCTTGGGAAGTCTTAGAAGTGCTAGGTTTACCATATTGTTTTCAGCAATAGTAATCTCGACACTTCCAAGCTCATCTCGACAATGGGTGAACTTGGTCAAGTACTTCGAAATTGAGTCGTCCTTCTCAATATTGATCTTTTTGAGTTTTTCATTCAATGCCAAATTCCTATGGTCACTACTATTTTGAAATAACTCTGTCAATGCTCCACTTTGTGTATGGAGTTTCCTTATCGTGGAGACTCAAGACAATGTGATACCGAACTCCTTCCAGGATAATCCTTCTCGTTTTTGCCACACACTTTCTCCATTCAGCCAAATCTTTAGCATCATATGTTGGAGGCTTAGGAATGTCATGATCTATGAATTCTTTGAGGCTATTTTCCTCCAGCACTGCCTCCATCTTGTCCTTCCAAGCTATAATTCGAGTTGCCCTTTAGAGCATACTCAAGTATCAGGCCGTAGAATGACATATTATTGACTGTGAAGTAGGAACTTGAAAATTCAATTTCACCTGCACAACAAACTCAAATTCTCCTCTTCTATAATGTCTTCAGCTCCAACACCATGTAGATTTTCACTGTAAATTCAACAGCTTATGTCATATGCTAAAACACAAGACAAGGATCTACTCTACTCTTCAATGGAAACCAAAATTGATTGATGAAAATAATAAGAAGAAAATGAAGAATATCAATCACACATAACACAATATTTCTTTGGGGAAAGAAACTGCTAGAAACCTCGACTATCTATATTGCATTAACTAGAATATCTTAGAAGAAAATACAATTTTTGTTCAACCCGAACAATTTCTGCACTAGTACAATCTATCTTTATGCCTCACAAACATTAGGGGAATTTTGAGGTCTAAAATGGCCCTCCTATGAAAAATGTACAACCAATATAAAAAATATAGAACCAATATGACTCAAGATGATGATGTCAACCATGGGGGATGATTCACCATTTTTGGAGTAAAAAAGTAAAAAGATTAAAAAATAATAAAATAATAAAATAACTTTTTAAACTCATATTTTCAACTTATCTCTTTGAGATTTTACTCAAATTTCGAGTGGGAGTACTTTTTGGATGCAACATTTAATTTCTCATCCAAGGAGTACCCATATTGCATACTTTTGATGGACCCTGCTACACGAAAAATGAGAAATACATGAAAAATGGTGATTGCAATCATGTTTTTCATGTATTTCTCATTTTTCATGTAGTAGGATCCAATAAAAGTGTGCAACATGTGTACGCCTTGGATAAGGAATCAAATTCTGCATCCAACGAGTGTTTTCTCTCAAAATTTAAGTAAACCCATAAGGAGATAAGTTGAAAAAATAGTTTTTACTTTTTGTCCCTCTAAAATTTAAAGATGTAATTTGATCTTATTTTATTATTTCCACTATTATTTTATAATTTACTTAGGAGGCCCATTTTAGACTTCTAACTTCCCCTAATTCCAGCTCAAGCCAACACTTAGCCAATTTTGTTGCCTACCAAGCTCCTACTTCCTTGTGCAATTCATAAGAGAATTATCCTGTATTTAAAATGCACTCTCCTTAGCTGCGCAATCCATCCATAGGCCCTCAACTGATTGCATGCACCATATGTACAACTTGGAAAATTATACAACTCATAGTACATTGTGCTTGAACTCTAATCTCAACTAGGTCTTCCTCTGAAATGACATGCATGAGTTATTTATGAGTGAATCTTCAGTTAACTAGTGTGGTACTGAAGATGCACCGGTGCTTGTCCCCACTACTAGACCTCCCACTAGTTCCTCCAACAATTAGAGCTAACTTAACTGACTATATCTCAGTTAGACTGAGTTGTCTAATTACACCTCAAAAGAACTCAACCTAGCCCCCTGCAATTTATGGATCACTCTACATGACTCTATATATACCCCCAACTTGAATTTCCTAAGTTAATTAAGTTGATTTTACTTAATTAACTATTACAAGTTGCTATGAGAATAGAATTTTGATTTAATTCACAATTTAATTCAAGGACAAATTAAATTGGAATTTCTTGTTGCTATTTTTAACACTCAATTACTCACCAAAACCATCATACAAACATCTTCAACAATCCTTGATTACTGATAAAAACCAACTATACTAGAAATCAATAATCATTGATCAATCACCAATTATACCAGCAACATCACCATAAAATCCTCTTCATAAAACACCATTCAAACCATATCACCAATTCACCTCTTCTAATATCAAATTTGATCTCTGATTCACCTTTGATGCATATTCTCATTATGCATCATGTTGCACCAACAAGTTCCCTCTCTAAAAACCAACATGGTTGGGCTCTCTTGGACACACCCCAAACATTGCAAACTCGATTATGCTTATAAAGGAAATTGGATTGATATTCTTGGAATTAAGAATTTTGTTATCTTTCACTTTGATCTTTTGCATGAATGTCTTATTTTTTTCCTTTGTCTTGTTCAATTGAGTCATATGCATCTAATATTCAAGTCCCCAAACTCTCCTTAAATATTTCTACTTGAGAAACTGAACTTAACTACTCAAATTTACTTTATGGAATTCCTACAGGTTTTAGCATAGGTCTTCTAATTTTGTTGAATCTCCAAGTTTGACTTAGCTACCAAATTTGCCACTTCACTGTTTTTTTTGCCATTCTAAGTTGCCAACTCATTCATGCCTTATTTAGCTCTAATTTTTAGTCCTCCTCCACTATATATGTCCGCGGGCCCATGGCTTACATTCTTTTAATACAAATCAAGACTGTACATCCATAGATTGCAATTGCTTTATATTAGCCCCAAAGGACTTTATAGTTGTTGACTTGCTCATGCAAAATCCCTAAGCCTTTTTCAATGTGAATGTGGTGTTTTACCTTGTAACTGTCCCAAAGGCCCTCGGTTCATTACACATAAAACACAACAAAACCATGACCTAGGCATGCTCTCTATCACCTCAAGGACCGTCACTTGTTAGCCACCTTTCCTATTCCCTAGGCTCATCATCCTGGCTATTTCTCTTTTTAACCCTTTGTTTTTCCTCTTGGGTCGAGTCTTCCAGGATTTTTTATTTTCGAGATTTTTCTTCCACATAAGTGCCTTCTCGTATCCTATCGAGAGTTACTTCCAGGTTATGTATTCCATGCCATCTAGGATTTTTTCTTCTAGGAAAGTCCTCCTATACCTTTGAGACTACCCTCGACTTCCTGGATTTTCATCTCCCAACTCCCCGGCTTTGTATTGCACACTTTTCTTCTAGGGAAGTACCTTCTGGTCTACGACTGCCCCAACTTCTCGGCTCCAGGCTCCTCGACTTAGCGTTGCACACTTTTCTTCTAGTTCCAGACTTCCAACTCTCAGCTTACTGACTTCCTAGCTTCCTGTTTCCCTAACTCCCTGGATCTCGGCTTCCCGGATTTATCACTCGTGCACACTTCTCAGTTTCTTCCAAGGAAGTATTCGTCAGGGTTGTATGTTAACGGGCTCCATTGATGACCAATTGAAATGCTCCCCACTGCTTTATTGTCAAGCCATGTCCCCCTGATCCTTATATTTGGCTACTCCGCTAAAGAACTTTCCATGTTTCGAAACGTGCCAAACTTTCTCCAAGGGGTCGTTCTCTAGCTTAACTCTGCAATCTTTGATGTTCGGGATCCCTCATTTGACTAGCCATAACTTTCAGTTCAAGAGTACAATTCTGATTTTCCATATACCACTGAAAATATCTTTCAGAGATCTATCCATTTGAGTGGTTCTCAACTGCATTTGAGATGATCTATTGTACAAGAGATGGCTCCAAAGTCTATGCACCTTAACAAATTAGTTACACAACTATTATTCACCATTCTTCTTGTAAACATCTAATTTTTGCAACACCTTGGCCATATGTGTGTTGATCTTCCTTCTTCATGTAGTCTTCTTTGCTTTTTCCAATGTAGTACCTTTGATTTGGATACACCACCATTGACACCTCTTATCATCTTCGTTGCCTTTGCCATCAATGTTTTTCTTATTCCATCAATGACAACATTATCAATGTTTTTCCTTTGCTATCAATGACAACATCATCAATGATTTTCCTTTGCCATCAATGACAACATATTTACAACAAAAACAACTACCATTGATACTTACATGGTGTTTAACACTCCATATGTCACGATGATTGACTTTAGATAAATCTACTATTAATATTAGATATCAAGGGAGATAATGTATGACATCTACTAAAATAGCTCGAGCTAAAGATTTGAATCATCTACAATTTCAACTGCCCTTTTCATACATATGAAAAGATGGCAAAACTAATAGGAGAAACAATAAGAACAATGAAATGAAATAGTTTGAAATTGATCACAATGAAGACTATTTATAATTGACTACATTCTTCAATTCAACATTGTTGCAATGTCATCGTGCATTCAAAAATTTTACTTTATTATTTTTTATCATTAAATTTATTATCTATCATCTCAACAAACCGAGATAATTGAACACAATTTAAAATTAAAATGACCAATTTAATCTTAAACGTATTTAACTTATTTAGAATGATTAGAATAATTAAATGTTCAACAAATTTTGTGTCATTGTGCGCGCTTGAAACCAACCTAGATCCATTTAACCCCAAATTTAAAACACTGAGAGGGATCAAAACTCTAAAAGTGAAAATCTTTCCTGATATTTACACTCAAAAAAATGGTTTACACCTTAGAATATTTGATCCATCTAAACACTTAATATAATAAAAATAAATTAAATCAAAATTAATTTGTAAATATAAATTTAAATTTTTAAATATTTATATGTATATAAAATAAATTAGAAAAATCCATTTTTTAAAATTGATTACCCTAAAACCAAGTGTTTTAGAAAACTTAAAAATATAAATATAATATATTCTTGTACTCCATTAAATTTAAAATTTTAAACTATAAATATTAAATTTAGAATATAAGTTTTAAAATTAATATTTGTTTTAAATTACCCTTTCCATTATATAATTGAGGTTTCTTGTATGTTCTATGCTTTTGGGTCAAACACACCCAAATTAATATAACCAAAGAGAATATTTTTTATTATTTCCATTTTTATATATGTTTCGCATTATAAATAAGTGTAATAGTATTTGCTACATAGTTTTTTTTTATGAAAAATAATGATAATAAGTTTATTATAATTATAAAAAAATATTATTAGTATCTCAAAAATTGTTTTTTTTTTCTCGTTAAAACTAATCTATTATATACAGTATCAAGAAAAACAGTTACATCATTTTAAGACTGACAAAACCAGAGGCCAGATGTGGCACTTTGGAACAGGTGTGACAAAAAAGAACAGCCCTCTCAGGGGCGCCAGATCAGAGATAAACAACCCACGCAGGGGCGCCATACCAAAAATGAACAGCCCTCGCAGGGGCGCCAAACCAAAACTAAACAGCCCTCGTAGGGGCACCGAACCAAAACATTGCATCCCTCTCAGGGGCACCAGCAGAACTTCAGCATAATCCCTCTCGGGGAAGACAGATCCATCCCTGAGCCAACATAACATAAACAGACTATGAGCCAGCATAACATGAACAGTAAGACCAAAACAAGACCTGAACAGCGATGGAGGTCGGGATTCCGAACAGATGGGCGGCTATTCGTCCGGCTCCTCCTCGACCACCCTACACCATCCATACTTCTCCACTTCCTCTGCAGTGGGAACGCTGTCCATGTTGACATTGTCCCCTTTACTGGTTGACACCTCCTGAGCCTGAGGAAGATTAGATACATTCTCTGGAGCATCCGCAAGTTTCTCCATGACATCCTTTGAGCTGCCAACAGGATGCTTCCCCCAACTGTATTGAACATCGCCACCATCCGGAGAGTCTTCGAGGAAGAGAAACGACACATGGGCACTGATTCGGGGTTTATTCAGAGAGCTGCTAAAGTTGAAAATGGCGGAACCGAAGGCAAGCGTGGAAGCCGGGTCAGAATCAGGAGCGCTTGAGTCCAGAAATTGGCCAGTCTGAAGGGGGTTGGCCTCAGAGATTCGGTGGCAATGGCAATGGCAACAATGGGATTGAGAAGCATCAACTGGTGGACGCGAAGACCCGCTCCGGGCAGAACCTCGACGGCTGAGCATTCACTGTCGAGGCCTTACCATATTTGCAGGAACACCAGGGGTATGGAGCAGCATGGAATTGAATAACCGTCCAGGCTTAGGACTGCCCCCAACAGTCAGGGAAATGGCTCTAACAGCAAGAGCTATTGCTTGAAGAACCAGAGACTGAGTAAGAACCTGAACACAGAGCACCATGAACTGAGCGTGAACCGGCGCATAGAGAGCCAACCCACCACCTCTTTTAACATCCCCAGCGCTAGCTCGAATCCTGTCTGCCATTACTGCTCGCTCCATTCGAACCAGTGAGCCAGACAGAGCATTGAATTGCTTCTGAAGAATTCCAATCCTTTTATTCCTTGGCGGCCAGCGACATGTCGTCTTGCATGCTTGATCCTTGAGACAGCGCATGGCCTGCATGTGTCCTTCAT
>APFE030127001.1:28229-52748 GCA_000404065.3 Pinus taeda | reverse complement strand
CCTAATGCCTAATGACCAAATTTTGCTTGAAGATTCACTGAAATGACAAAATTTGACCTTGACACTTCAAAATCACTTTGTAAGAGCATATTTGATCATCGGAGGAAGGCTGGAAAGGCTGACACTAACACCGCCTACCTGTTATCCAATGCTACATAGCTCTAAGGAATGCTTTGTCCAACATCCCCAACTGTCTACACCTCATGTGCATTGTAGATATAAGGCCTTCCACCCTGGTACGATGAGAAATCCTTCTTGAGATTCTCCCTACAACATATCCAACACTGTAACTTTCCCTTACCCTCACCTTTATTTTGTTGGCATCCAGGTTGTGGCCCATTTCTTTATCCAACTACATTAAACTTCTTGTAAGGAAAAACATTCTCTTTCTCACCTGCATCCCGGGGTCTTATTCACTTCAGTTTCCATTTACCCTTAATCTTGTATTTCCCTTTCCAACCTTGCTGAGACTCTATCGTACACATTGATTGCTCATAATAATGCTTCAACTTCCTAATGACTTTTTCAAATGATCTAGGATCATCATATTCAATTTGATCCTTAAATGCTATGGGTAATCCACTGAAAATTTTTTGAACTTTGGCTTTCTCATCCTGAAGATACAATAGATACCTCAATAAATAAAGGAACTTATTCATGTACTCCTCATATGTCATAGATCCCATTTTCAACTCATAGAATTATTTTTCCCTATAATCATAGTATCTCTCCAATAGATAATTCTTCCTAAAAGGTCTCTGAAACTCACTCCGGGTCAACTCCTCTTCTTGAATGCCCCTGACATTGTTTACATCTTCCCACCAAATGTTTTCTTTACCTTTAAGACTGAACGTAGTTATTCTTTGCTTCATGTTCTCTGAGTAATCATGCAATCTGAAGAACTTATTTATCCCAAGAAACCACACTTTTGCATCTCGTGACTTCTTCATTTCTCCATCAAATGTAGATGGCTTTGCTTTCTTGAACTAATTCAAAAAATATCCCCTACCACTCCTTTGTAAGGATGATAGTGATGATGACCATGGTACTTGTCCGAACTAGAACTAGAATAAATCCCATGTCCACTACCTCTCCTATCAAGTGTGTCCAAGAATATGCCATCCCTAATGGTATCATCCCTGTCCGACCTGTGTCCATCATGAGATTTGCTACCATATGCTCCATTAGTCTTGTCCTCCAGTCCATGATTGATCCTAATTAAGCAATCCCTACCTTTGCAAGTCTGATAAACTCTGAAGAATAACTACATTGACCTTTGTTTGCTTCTCCTATTCCCTAGCAAGTCTCTCTTTTGATTGAATGATTCTACCGTTATTTGCTTTGCAACTCCTTATTTTTTCCATCAAACTTTTTAAAGTGTATGCTATCTGAGGGGATAACTCATCACCATGCTACTGATATGATCTTGTTGTGCTACTCAACAACCCCCCATTTATTAGCCTAATGGTTAATATGTTAATTAATAAATGGGGACCCTTTATAAAAAAACTGCCAAGAAAAATTTAGCACTTAGGCGCTTTCCTTTGAACTTTTAGAAATAAATCAAGATATCAAGTCAAAACCCTCTAAGACTAGAAATTCTCTCCTTTTCACATACCGCTGGACCAAGTGCATTGAAGAGTTAATTAACAAACAAAATCCATGAATTGCGATAGAATAAATCACCACTTTTAACTTAGATAACATTAGACTTTTCATTCAAAATCTAAGATTTAAAGCATTTCCTATAAGTAAAGTGCTTAGCGTAATCGCATATCGACGTACACAAAAGAAGCAACTCACAAAGCATGTTGTAACATGCGAGATGCGATATTGCAATAGAATGAGTCAAACTCATCACATCGCGTCAATTTACTTAAAAGTCCAATCTTATGAACTACGCGAGCTTTCAAAATGTGATAAAGTCTGGACCTGATAAAAGAAAATGTTATAAATTGAAAGTTAATTCCACCACGTAGTGAAGATATTTTATGAAGTAATTACTCCTTTAGGGAAACTATGCTCCAAATGGTAAAGTATATCTTGCTTATCTCGCATCCCACAGAATTCTAAAAACTTTGAGAAAGCACACAATCGAATGCGATAATACGATTTGTGATATTGCATCACAATCGCAAAATCAAAATTCTTGCAGTTATAACCCACTACCTTAAAAGTTTTTCCTTCCCGTTTGCGATGCGGTAATTTAATGAAAGAATGATAAAGAGCCTTAGTGGCTATTTAATGACTTTAATGGCATTTATGTTAAAGAGCGGCTTGACGTGATACGATATCTTTTCTTATGCATTCTTAATAATAGATCCTATCTTGTCACCTTTTGGGATTAACTGTATCATTTATTCTCACTAGCATTCTCGCTCGTGTTTTTATGATAACTTATGTTTTGCTCCATTTCAGGAAAACTCCACAGAGAACATTGTTATGAACAATGGGGAAGAAGGGGAAGGGAACTGTATCTGAGAAATAAAAAATGGTGCCACTTTTCTCTGATACCACATGCAACAGAGACAAAGGAACTACAACATGGGAGGCCATGTACAACTTGTTATAAGAAGAGCATCCTGGGCCACTAGTAACAAAGGCCACAACAAATGCTCAGGAGTCATCTGATGCCTCTTGTTTCGAAACAACATGTTATTTCTTGCACCGCATAGCTGCAAGGCCAAAAATAATCCCATACACAAACATGGTCAAATGGGTAATTGATGAGGTAGACATCATAGACTGAACCTTCAAGAATCACAAGCAAGAGGTCATGGGGTCTTTCTCAGTGGACAACCTAAGACTAATATACCAGTTACCTAAGCTGCAAAAGTTCTACAACAAATAGTTCCTTGAGCAATTTGCGAAGGAAAATGAGGACCCGTCAGACGTCACCCAGACCTAGAAATCAAGCGAGGGCAATCTCAAATGGGATAAAACTGGTATGTACTCCATGACATCCATTTCTACCCCTCATAGTTTCGCAGCAGCAATGATATGTAGGTTATTCAGTAGACCCGATAGTACCAATTTTGCCATGGATTAGCTCCCATTGATAGATGCAACAGTGAATGCAACAATAATGAACTGAGCTCAAATTTTATCATATAATTTGGCAAAGTCCATTATAGAATATAGAAGGAAAAGAAGTACCTCTTTAAGGGTTTATCCCCCGTTTTACATGAGTGCTTTTGTTATGGACACAATCTATTTTTTTTCTAAATTTCCCAATATGGGATGGAAGTGTACTGTACAAAACCTGCTTCCCATCCATATATACCATAATATTTTGTGGGAATCTCAATTCCACCCCCATTTTTATAAAATTTGTTCAGGGGTTATGCTACCCATTCATATTGAAGTATATAACAAGACTGCCCCTAGGTTTTCTAAAGAAACCGAAGTAGATATCTTGCTAGTAGCCAGATGGTTCAGGGAAGAAACATTCACCTACATTAGAGTCTTTAGGAGCATTGTTTCACCGATGTCCTCCCATATTATGTCCCCGACAAACTAATGGCCAGAGAAATAGCTTACCAAACAACAGGGGAAGGAGGATTAAGCAGAGGATTGAAAGAGCAGAAGAAGGCCATTTGGCCTACATTCCCATTACAATTTGGTGCTTTTACACTACATGATTATGGACATGCATTGAAAGAAGCAAATATTATTAAGTCTTTGAAGTTAGCTACAGTTTCGGGAAGGCAGTATGTACCAAATGGCATTGTTAAGAATTTTACTTCTATGGTAAAAGTAAAACAATTCACCCACAAAGAGGATGCCTTTAATGACCTCTTCCTATAGGTAGAAACATTTTCACAAGTTTTGCATATGGCATCACTACTTTTGACCTCGAAAGATGTTGAGGTTTTCCATGTGTACAAGAAAAAGAGATTATTAAAGGTCCCATTGGACCTACTGTAGATTGAACCAATAAGGGAGCCAACTCCTAGTGTAAGCTTGGAGGGTGCTCCAAATAAAACTCTGAAGAAGAAAATCAAGAGAGATCTACGTAAGAGTCAGAGCACTTAGAGTGGAAATCTCAAAATAGGGGAGGAAACACCAATAAAGAATCTGAAAAAGACACATCTCAAAGTAAATAGAAGATGGCCGAGCAGGCCAAAGCAAAGAAACAAGCAGAAGTTTCTCCTACTTCAACTCAGTCAGGTAAAGCTCCAACCATCGACCTCGAACAAGAATGGGAATAATTCAACAAAAATCTCCACACAAATACAAACCCTAAGAAAACATCTGAAATACAGACTCCCAAGCAAACCCAACATAAGTCGAATCTAGAAACAATAGAGGAAAGAGCTACAAGCATTCAGGACATTGAGGTTATTACTGCTACTCCTACTTCAGAAATTGTTTTACGAATTGAAGAAATACCTCCTCTAGATGTATTCTATAGCCTTACCCACAAATTTGTAGTCAAGATACAAAAGAAGAAAAGAAATTTGGATGATGTAGCTGTTACTACTAAAGAAAATGAACCAATGAAAATCGTACGGAAGGACTAGCCTATCGACCCATATGAGAATCTCACAAAGATGTCACAATTTGCGGGAGTCTATGCCACAATAACTATTAACAAGGCAACAGAGGTCCAAATGTTGCTTAAGGAGAAGGAACAAAGAATTTTGCTGCTAGAATAACAATTAGCCCAAGAACAATCTAATCAGAAAGTAGAATTGTAAGTAGCCCAGCTCCAAAAGGAATTCGAATAGATGAGAATAAAAAATCAAGTCGACTTAACAGAAAAATATTTGCAAATATAAGCCATGATATATAAAATTAAAGACAATCCGCAAATCGATGAATTCATCAAGGAAGCACTCAACCTCAATTCCTTAGTAATGCAACGAAAGGAAGTATTTTGCCAAAAAATATCGCAATTAAATACATATTGCGAGACTAGTGATAAATTAACAAACCAAGTTATTGATAAGAGGCTCGAATATGATGAAGTCCACAAAAGGGTTTCTGAGTTTATCACCTGGCAAGAATTAGAGGATGGGAGGAAGGCTGACTTGCCAAAGCTGGAAGAGTCTCATAAATATATTATGTTCACAAATTGGGATTCTCGGTTGAAACAAGCGGAAAGGGAAACAACCATAGCAACGACAGTAGAAAACAACATAATAGAAGCCATTAACAAAAATCTTCATGGCGCTAATCTGGTCAAGGAATGTGTACAAAAATTTCTTCCTAATGCCAAACAACTAGAGTAGCAGTGGAAATAGGCATCGCAGGGAAAGGAGGAGGCAATCAAACAGCTAAACAGACTAAATTGGGAGGCATACTAGTAGTTTTTAGTGAAACCACACAGCCAATGGATGACTTTGATATGTTTAATAACATCTAAAAAAAGATGGTGCCAACACTAACATATGCCTTATTTGCTGGGTAGTTAAAATCTGCAATCAGCCAACCGCTTCAGCTCAAGCTAATGACTGATATTTGCGACCTTAGAGATCAAATTCAAAAAAGCTAATCATTAGGAAGAATCTCTTATAGTAGTAGCGATTTTCAAGGCTTTAATAAATCTATAGGAAGAATCTCGTGAACTATAGTCTACCATTTTTCTAGTCAACTTTGATCTTCTTCCTGCAAGTATATCATGTTAGCTAAACCAAAATATAAACATAACCAACATACATCAGTATAGTTCAGGGGAGGATATCTCATCTGCAAGATAAACCAGATTAGCACAATACATGTATAATCATAATCATAACAATATATAGACATCATCTTAATCATCATCCTAGTTACCATGCATGATGCCACAACTATAACACCAACTAGACACAATGCATGCGTAACAATATATAGACACTAACATGTATAGCGAACACATATATCACCGTCATGCATTCACGACAAACACATCCCAACAACAAATCCATCAAATTCTATATGAAAACACCACTGCAGCAATGACCATCACCATGCATATACATCAAACACATATACAACCTACATGCATGCATGACAACACATTCCGTCCATCCAGTCCAAGGGTTGAACCATTCTCTGATACCACTCTATAACACCCTCCCATATTTAACCAATTTAAATGGCCTACTGGGGTAAATATGTGACAAAGAGTTACTATGATATGATTCAACCTCTTAGATCACCCTAAGCGAGTGGAATAGAAAAAATCTAAACCTAAGTAACCTCCCTCAGGTGCTACATGACCACCAAGGGCTAAACCACCCTTTCAGGTGCCCAGACCCTGAGTTAAACCTATTGTTTTGTGTCTTGGACTACCATACAATGGCACAATGTTGCTAAAATTAAACTGTAACCCTCCAGTCACATGCAAGCGACTAAAATCTTTTTCACCTAGTTCTATGCCTGCGACCATGATGGTTTAGGCACTTTTTCAGGGCTAGTATCTAGACCATTCCCTATAACTTAATGAAACTCTAAAAATGATAAATGACATAGGGACAAATCCTTCCATGCAAAACTTAGACAAGAACTTCACCTAACTAGGCCTAACCATGACAAATATTCTGTCAAACACATCATGAACATGTAATGTACAATTCATAATCACATATCTGAATATAGGGAGTTCATACTTATTTGAATATCGTCAAGAAGGTTTGATATCATATTGCCTAGATTTTACCCTCAAAGCCCTTTTTACAAATATTTGAGGTAAGCCTCAATAAAACTGAATCTAAATATGCTAATATAATCTTTTACTTGTTATTGGACAGATTTTGAAGAAATATTTTTCATAGAAGATAACCTCTTCTATCCCTTGTACATTATTGCCTTTACTTTTCTAGGAAAATAAAAGTTAAATAGTATTTACTTTTGGCTTTTACAATAATATCTCTTTTATATTTTGACTTTTCACTTGTATAAGTAGGGACTGTTGAGAAGATAATTTTCACATTTGAAGCATAAGCTAAGTTCTATTACTCTGAAACTTGCTTGTTTTCTACCAAAATTACTTGTCCTTTGCAAAACTTCATCTTTATAAATAAACCATTGTTCTACCATCGGTCAAGAAAAGTATCTATAACAAAGAAAAGACTCTCTGAGAAAAGCATCCTTAGCTCTATAATTGTCATCCAGAAACTCTTAAGGAGTAAATGGCTCTCCCCATCTGGTAACTTTTCTCTTTTTAAATTGTAATTCTAAAATATACTTAAAACTTAAAGGATAAGAGGTCTCATCAAGAGCTGACTTACCATGATCATTAGGAAATAATAAACTGACATTACCAATACTGCATATCAAAACAGGGTAATGGCTTGAGATTATTTTAATCAAAAGACAAGGGGTCTCATCACGAGCCAGCTTGTTCAGTTGAATTACAACCAGTGAATGGCATTCTCAATTTTGGCCACCAAACCAAGACAATGACCTTTAAGTAGAAAAAATGAAGTTTTCAACAACAAAAAAATTATTTAGAAAAGAAAGAAAAAGAAGTAAGTTTATGAATCTGAATTTATCTCTAAAAATTGCACTCTTATCTGGATGGGATATTGAATCATTGTTGGTTAAAAGGTAACCCTGTCGAGGCTATGGATGCCTGTTGTAGGTAGAGGCTCTACTTGTGACAAATGAGTACATCTAAAAGCTAATCTGCAATAGCCCCTTGCTTTTTCTTTAAAACCAAGACTGATGTAAACAAAGAAATTTTCATTTTGAAAAGGATAATCGAATGGATGATAATTAGGTGGATTTTGTTTTCTCATTCAGAGAAATGTTACTTATCTTATATTTCATGTATTTCGTATTTTCTTAACTATCTTTATTTTGGAAGCTTTAGAAATTTTAAAACACTATCAGAGATAACTGGTTCTTCCGGTGAATTGCCAATTGTTGTGCTACTCAATGACCCCCCATTTATTAGTCTAATGGTTAATATGCTAATTAATAAATGGGTACCCTTTATAAAAAACCCCAAGAAAAGTTTAGCACTTAAGCGCTTTCCTTTGAACTTTTAGAACTAAATCAAGATATCGAGTCAAAACCCTCTAAGACTAGCAATTCTCGTCTTTTTGCATACCACTGGACCAAGTGCGTTGAAGAGTTAACTAACAAACAAAATATGTGAATTGTGATAGAATAAATCACCACTTTTAACTTAGATATCATTAGACTTTTAAAATCTAAGATTTAAAGAATTTCCTATAAGTAAAGTGTTTACGACAATCGCATATCGACATAAACAAAAGAAGCAACTCGTAAAGCATGTTGTAACACGCAAGATGTGATATTGCGATAGAATGAGTCAAACTCATCACATCATGTCAATTTACTTAAAATTCTAATCTTATGAACTGCACGCACTTCTGAAATGCAATAAAGTCCAGACCCGATAAAAGAAAATGTTATAAATTGAAAGTTAAGTCCGCCAAGTAGTGAAGAGCACATTATGAAGTAATTACTCCTTCACGCAAACTATGCTCCAAACGGTAAAGTATACTCTGCTTATCTCGCATCCCGTAGAATTCTAAAAACTTTGAGAAAGCACACAATTGAATATAAGATGATGCGATTTGCGATATTGCATCGCAATCGCAAAATCGTTATTCTCACAGTTATAACCCGCCACCTTAAAATTTTTTCCTTCCTGCCTGCGATGCGGTAATTTAATGAAAGAATGATAAAGAGCCTTAGTGGCTATCTAATGATTTTAATGGCATTTATGTTAAAGAGCGGCTCGACGTGATACGATATCTTTTCTTCTGCATTATGAATAATAGCTCCTATTTGTCACCTTTTTGGGATTAATTATATCATTTATTCTCACTATCATTCTCACTCGTATTTATTTGATAACTTCCGTTTTTCTCAATTTTAGGAAAACTCCACAAAGAACATCGTTAGAAACAATGGGGAAGAAGGGGAAGGGAACTACATCTGAGAAATCAGAAATGGTGTCGCTTTTCTCTAATACCACATGCAGTAGAGACAAAGGAACTACGACATGGGAGGCCATGTACAACTTGTTAGAAGAAGAGCAGTCCAGGCCACTGGTAACAAAGGCCATGATAGATGCTCAGGATTCATCTGATGCCTCTTATTTCGAAACAACATGTTCTTTCCTCAACTACGTAGCTGCAAGACCAAAAATACTCCCATGCACGGACCTGGTCAAATGGGTAATTGATGAGGTAGACATCACAGACTGAACCTTCAAGAATCACATGCAAGAGGTCATGGGGTCTTTCTCAGTGGAAAGCCTACGTCTAATGTACTAGTTACCTGAGCCACAAAATTTCTACAACAAACAGTTCCTTGAGCAATTTTCTAAGGAAAATGAGGACTTGTCAGATGTCACCCAGATCTAGAAATCAAGTGATGGCAAGCTAAATGGGATAAAACTGGTATATACTCCACGACATCCATTCCTCCCCTCATAGTTTCGCAGCAGCAATGATATGTAGGTTATTTGGTAGACCCGATAACACCAAGTTTTCCATGGACTGGCTCCCATTGATAGATGCAACAGTGAATGCAACAATAATGAACTGGGTTAAAATTTTATTAGATAATTTGGCAAAGGCCATTATAGAATATAGAAGGAAAAGGAGTACCTCTTTAAGGTTTTATCCCCCTTTTTCATGAGTGCTTTTGTTATGGATGCAATCTGTTTTTGTTCTAAATTTCCCCATATGGGATGGAAGTGGAATGTACAGAACTCGCTTCCCATCCATATATACCATAAGATTTGTGGGAATCTTAATTCCACCCCCATTTTTATAAAATATGTAAAGGGGTTATACTACCCATTCATAGAGAAGTATATAACAGGTCTGCCCCTAGGTTTTCTAAAGAATCTGAAGTGGATATATTGCCAGTAGCCAGATGGTTTAGGGAAAAAACATTCATCTACATTAGAGTCTTCGGGAGCATTGTTTCACTACATGTCCTCCCATATTATGTCCCCGACAAACTAATGGACAGAGAAATGGCCTACCAAACAGCAGGGGAAGTCAGATTAAGCAGAGGACTGAAAGAGAAGAAGAAGGCCATTTGGCTTACATTCCCATTACAATATGATGCTTTTGCACTACATGATTATAGAAATGCATAAAAATAAGAAAATATTATTAAGTCTCTGAAGTTAGCTATAGTTCCAAGAAAGCAATATGACCCAAATGGCAATGTTAAGGATTTTACTTCTATGTTAAAAGTAAAACAGTTCACCCACAAAGAGGATGCCTTCGATGACCTCTTCCTACAGGTAGAAACATTTTCACAAGTTTTGCATATGGCATCACTACTTTTGACCCCGGAAGATGTTGAGGTTTTCCATGTGTACAAGAAAAAGTGATTATTAAAGGTCCCATTAGACCTGTTGTAGATTGAACCAATAAGGGATCCAACTCCCACTGTAAGCTTGGAGGGCAGCTCCAAATAAAACTCTGAAGAAGAAAATCAAGAGAGATCTACGCAAGAGTCAGAGCACTTAGAGCAGCAGCCCCAAAATGGGGGACGAAACACCAATAAAGAATCTAAAAAAGACACAGCTCAAAGTACAGAGGAGATGATCGAGCAGGCCAAAGCAAAGAAACAAGCAGAAGTTTCTTCTACTTCAACTCAGTTAGGTAAAGATCTAGTCATCGACCTCGAACAAGAATGGGAACAATTCAACAAGAAGCTCCACACATATACAAACCCTAAGCAAACATCTAAAATACAGACTCCCAAGCAAACCCATCATAAGTCGAATCCAAAAACAACAGAGGAAAGAGCTACAGGCACTCAGGATGTTGAGGCTATCCCTGCTACTCCTACTTAAGAACTTATTTTAAGAATTGAAGAAATACCTCCTCTAGAAGTATTCTCTGGCCCTACCCACAAAGCTATAGTCAAGAGACAAAGGAAGAAAAGAAAACTGGAAATTGTAGCTATTACGACTCAAGAAAATGAACTAATGGACATCGTATGGAAGGACTCACCTATCAACCCATCTGAGAATCTCACAAAGCTGTCACAATTCGCGGGAGCCTATGCCAAAACAACTATTGACAAGGAAACAGAGGTCCAAATGCTGATTAAGGAGAAGGAACAAAGAATTATGTTGTTATAACAACAATTAGCCCAAGAAAAATCTAATCGGCAAGCAAAATTGCAAGTAGCCCAGCTCCAAAAGGAATTCGAATAGATGAGAATACAACATCAAGCTAACTTAGCAGAAAAAGATTTGTAGATACAATCCATGATAGATAAACTTAAGGACAATCTGCAAATCGACGAATTCATCAAGGAAGCACTCAGCCTCAATTCCTTACTAATGCAGTAAAAGGAAGTATTTTGCTGGAAAATCTCACAGATAAATCCTTATTGCGAGACCAGTGATAAATTAACAGACCAAGTTATTGATATGAGGCTTGAGTATGATGAATTCCACAAAAGGGTTTCTGAGTTTATCACTTGACAAGAAGCAGAGGATGGGAGGAAGGCTGACCTGCCAAAGCTGGAAGAGTCTCCTAAAGATATTATGTTCACATATTATGATTCTCGGTTGAAACAGGTGGAAAGGGAAACAACGATAACAACGACAACAATAAACGACATAATGTAAACCATTAACAAAAATCTTCATGATGCAAATATGGTCAAGGAATGTGTACCAAGATTTCTTCCTAATGCCAAACAACTAGAGCAGTAGTGGAAACAGGCAGCACAGGAAAAGGAGGAGGCTAATCAAATAGTTAATCAGGCTGAATTGGGAGACATACTGGCAATTTTTAGTGAAACCACACAACCAATGGATGAATCTGAGATGTTTAATAACATCTACACAAAATATGGTGCCAGCACTAATAGATGCCTTATTTTTTGGGAAGTTAAAAGCTTCAATCGGCCAATTGCCTCGGCTCAAGCCAATGACTGATATTTGCGACGTTAGAAATCAAATTCAAAGGAGCTAGTCATTAATTTATTTTCTTTTAGTTTTATTTTGGCATATTATGAGGAAGGTTGTTTGAAATCTCCTTAGCTATTTTTGTAATAATCTTTTTTATGACATATAGTTTAGTATTTAAACCCCTATCATGCATTTAGAGAGACGTCCATAAATTTTATCAAAACATTGCACTTATGTACTTTTGAGGAGGTTTTAAAGAAATGAATGGAACAATATCTATTTTCTTTAAATGTCTAGCATGATCTACTGAAATGCACTTTTGTACTCTTAGAATGTGTTGGATTGATTGAAATTGGGTCAATATTGTTGAAACACATGAGCAGGACCTATCATATATGGTACTTTTATCCTATGATCATGTTTTATTTATGTATCATGCAATACTTATTCTTTCAATTGTTTTATGTATGAAAATCTGAATTATAGTTTTAGCATTATTGCACTTCTGTATGATGTTAGCTCTAATTCCATTGTGAATACATGAACGCTTTTATATGCGATATATTTTTCTCAATTGTTTTGTCTAACCATTTATCCAAAACGATTATTGTTAAATGATTAAATTTCTTGATGCAATTGAATGATCTTTATTACCAATTGTTGTAAGACATATTTGTAGATCACATATTGTATTTGATTCCCGGGTATACTTATAGTTAAATAGTGTTAAAATATGATATGTGCATGTGTTTAGAAGTTAGATTAGATTATACTTAGCTTAATCATTTCCTGTTACATCATATATCATCCCACCATTAGTATCAAATATTTTCTTGGAAACCGGTCCCATCATCCCCAGTCAGAGCCACTATACCAAATGGAAAAGGAGCTGCTTTCAAGGTGCAGACCGAGTGGTCTTCCCCCACGTTGTCGCAGCGATTTTCAAGGCTTCATTAAATCTATAGGAAGAATCTCGTGAACTGTAGTCTACCATTTTTCTAGTCAACTTTGATATTCTTCTTGCAAGTATATCATGTGAGCTAAACCAAAATATAAACATAACCAACATACCTTAGTATAGTTCAGGGGAGGATATATCATCTGCAAGATAAACCAGATTAGCACAATACATATATAATCATAATCATAATAGTATATAGACATCATCTCAATCACCATCCCAGTTACCATGCATGATGCCACAACTATAACACCAACTAGACACCATGCATGTGTAACAACATATAGACACTAACATGTATAACGAACACATATATCACCGTCATGCATTCACGACAAACACATCCCAACAACAATTCCATCAAATTCTATATGATAACATGGCTGCAGCAATGACCATCACCATGCATACACATCAAGCACATATACAACCTACATGCATGTATAACAACACATTCCGTCCATCCAGTCCAAGGGTTGAACCATGCTCTGATACCACTCTGTAACACCCTCCTCTGATATTTAACCAAGTTAAATGGCCTACTGGGGTAAATATGTGACAAAGAGTTACTATGATATGATTCAACATCCTAGATCACCCTAAGCGAGTGGAATAGAAAAAATCTAAACCTAAGTAACCACCCTTAGGTGCTACAAGACCCCCAAGGGCTAAACCACCCTTTCAGGTGCCCAATCCCTAAGTTAAACCTATTGTTTTCTATCTTGGACTACCAAATAATGGCACAATGTTGCTAAAATTAAACTGTAACCTTCCAGTCACATGCATAAGCTTGCAAGGGAGCGACTACAGTCTTTTTCACCTAGTTCTATGCCTGCGACCATGATGTTTTAGGCACTTTTTCAAGGCTAGTATCCAGACCACTGCCCATAACTTAATGAAACTCTCATAAATGTTAAATGACATAGGTATAAATCCTTACTTACAAAAATTAGACAAGAACTTGACCTAACTAGGCCTAACCATGACAAATATTCCGTCAAACACATCATGAACATGTAATGTATAATTCATAATCACATATCTGAATATAGGGAGTTCGTACTTATTTGAATATCGTCAAGAAGGTTTGATGCTCTCATATAATAGTTGCATTATCATCTATTAATTCATACATTCATTAACCATTCAGTTACTAATCAAAACATGATGAGAGCCATAACTCAAGTCTGTCATAAAACCACGCTTATAACTATCATATAACCAGAATAATAACAATTATAGAAAAACCATCAAAGCCACATAATAAAAAATACATTTACTCATGAAATACAAGAGAAAAGAGGTCTTATTAAAATATGCAAAATCCAACCAAGTCATATACTTCCACATACCACCCGAACATAGATTGGGCTGAACCAAATCTTTCTTTCAGCAAATCACCCCCATGCCATATTCCAAACATGAATGTGGGACTCACAACAAAACCAACTAGGGCTTCCTCAGGCTTCCCACCATTATCATTCAAGGGATTCCTAGGCCAAAAACCCTCATCTATACAACCAGGCTTTACTGTGTATCCCACCATATGTCAGTTAAGGGATTCCTAGGCGTAAACAAAAAACACACACTACTAGGATTTATCACAATCTTTTCATATACCAGTCAAGGGATCACTAGGTCCTAAATAAGCATGGATGCCTCCAGATCTCTCCACCTAAACCATGAGGAATTTACTTGTCTCCAACCTCAGGCTTTACCTTGTATCTCACCATTTATTGGTCAAGGGATTCCTAGGCCTTTGGGAATTTTCCTGAGACCGCCCACTCAGTTTCAAACTGTCTAGAAATCTAGCTCAACCAAGTAAAAGAACCCCATCACACCATGGACATTCGGAAATGGAAAGGCAAAGATAAAAACCACTATCACACATGGAAAAATCCATTCCAATGACAACAAGAGATACAAATACACACATACATGCAAAAAATAGCAAGGAAATCATACATGCAACTCAATACCTCCAAGTAATCCCACTGTAGCTGCTTGATCCAACTCTTCATCACTTGATATTTGCCTCCTTGTCCTTCCTTTGCCTTTCTTTTCTCCAATGTTAGAGTGCTCCAAGAATACTCTAAGTGTGCAAGAGTATGAACGAAAGAACTTCAAAACTGAACTGGCAAAAGGTTAAAATGACAAAATCTATGAACTAATCCTCAGAATCCTTTTTATCATTGAGGCCTCTATTTTCTTCAATTCCCATTATTTTCCTTCAATTTCCTCCTCACATGCAACCTGTGACCTTTCACCTTCATTTTCTCCTAATTTCCTTTATCTTAATAAATAAAATGTCAATTAATGTCTCTTTTCCTTTTCAAATTCCTTTGCCAATTTCCCCTTCGCCATAATAAACCAAATGAACACCGGGGAAAATTTTAAGAATGGAAATTTATCATAAAGTTTAGAAACCTTGGCGAATCTTACTAGTCCCCATTATGTAAATTGTAAAAAAATTTATGATAATTTTGTAAAATATTTAGGTTTCTAATTATTTCATATTAGTATATATAAAATTTTGGCGATTTTTAGGGTAAAATAATTTTATACTATAAAATTTGGGCGAATCAATTTTCAAAAAAAATTAAATTGGTGAACTTTATTTTTGGAAAACACATGAAAAATTAGCCCACCTACGAATATCTATCTTAATGTACTCAATAATGCAATGATGTCAAATTGTCTATCATAAAAGGAAAATAATGTAAACTTTGAGATGGGAACTGATATTATTACCTGTTTCATAGAGGTAGCAAAAAAGTGACATGATTTTGAAAAGTGGCGATACAGAATACACTTTTTTTTTTTTCTGTTCGAAGCATATTTTTGACACTTTAAATTTTGTTACGTATCAAATATAAATATATATTTTTTAAATATTAGTGATTTTCATGCTGATTTTGAAACGTTTTGATGCAACATCAACCTTTTTTCTAGACGGCTTATTTTTTTAACACTTTAAATTTTTTAATATATATATATATATATATATATGATTTATAAAAACATATGATTAAAATAAAATTTATATAATAAATAATTAAATTAATATTATATATATCTATATATATATATATATAATCAATCGATTTAAACAACATTTAAATTAAAAAGAAAACATATTTTTTTTTATTTAAAAAAGAAGAAAAATTAAAAGTTAAAAAAAATCAATTTTTTTAAACATATATATTTTCCAAAAACAAGTAAAATGTAATGTATAATATATAATATATATATATATATATATATATATTTATATTTTTTATTTTAAAAAAGAAAACAAAAAAAATCTATTGCAGCCGCTCAGGGTTGTGCCCCCGTGTTCGGTTGGGCAGTGGCAACGATTTTTTTTTTGTTTTCTAATCAAAAATATAAAATTTTAAAATATTTTTAATGAAGTTTATTTTTTTATTTTTAATCGAAAAAATATATGTTTCTTTTGTAATTTTAAATGTTTTTTTATTTACTAACACTGTAAGTTTTAAATTTTAAATTAATATTTTTATTTTTTTTTTTTTTTTTTTTTTTTTTTTAATCGATATATATATATATATATATATCTATATATATAGGGTTATTTTGTTTTTTTTAAACAGATTTAAAATAATTTTTTTTTTTTTTAATTTTTTTTTGTTAATTTTATGTTTTGTTTTAATATATATTTTTATTTACGTTTTGCTATTTTTTTAACCCTTTGTTTTTCATTGTTTTTATTTTTAATTTCATGTTTTCATTAGTCTTTTGAAATTTTAATGTTTTTCGGAGTCATGATAAAATATTTTACATCATTATTTCAAAATGTTGAAAATTTACTCTAGAAAAAAAGAGGTGTTATTCTAGCATCAACACTTTTCATTCCGAGGGTGTTTTTCCACAAAAAAATGGTTTCACTGTCATGTTTAAATCATGTTGAAAATTTACCCTAGAAAAAGAAGTGTTATTCTAGCATCAACACTTTTTGTTTTGAGGGTGTTTTTTGCACAAAAAATTGGTTTTCACTATCATTTTTAAAACTTGTTGAAAATTTACCCTAAAAAAAAAAAAAAGTGTTATTCCAACATCAACGCTTTTCGTTTTGAGGGTGTTTTTTGCACAACTTTTGCACAAAAAAATTGTTTTCACTCCATTTTTAAAACATGTTGAAAATTTAACCTTGAAAAAAAAATGTTATTCCAGCATCAACACTTTCCGTTTTTAGCACTGTTTTTCATGTCTTTTGGGAGTGTTTTGGCTAAAGTTCTCGTTTTGAGTTTATAGTTCCCATTTCAAAGTTTACATTGTTGGAATATTATTTGATTTTGGAGTTCTTACATAGATATAAGTAATCTTTGTACCACAATGAATCATTTTTCTAAATAACTTTATCAGATGCGTTGAGATCTTGCTGCAACTTTTGAATGAGTCTCCACACCTCTTTGTTAATCTTCCATTCATTCTTTGCTTCAATTAGGTTGGATAATAGAAATGGAACAAAGAAATGCCTCCACATCTTCATCCCTTCTTGAGAGTGCATTTGCAACAACATTTTGCTTCCCTTTTTTGTAGATGATTTCAAAGTCATAACCCAACATCTTTATGACCCATTTTTGCTACTTTTATGAAGATAATATTTCTTCCAAGAATAATTTAAGACTATCATGATCTAGTTTTACCTTGAAGTGTCTTCCCATTAGGTAAGGGCACAATCTCCTTAGTTTATGTAGAATTTCCAACATTTCATTCTCATAAATAGGTTTGTGTAAATTATTTTCCTTGATTGGATGACTTTCAAAAGCAATAGGTCTTCCTTCTTACATTAAAAAGACACCAATGTCATTTTTCGATGCATCACATTTGACAATCAAGGTTTTTGTGAAGTTTGGTGTAGCTAAGACCAAAGCCCAACACATTGCCTGTTTAAGATGTTCAAAAGGACTTAGTTGTTTCTGGAGACCAAGAAAATGTATCTTTCTTCAATAATGTTGTTAGAGGTGTTGTTATTTTCCCATAATAATTAAAAACTTACGATAATACTTATCAACCTGACAAATCATCAAAAATTCCTTAATGTAATGGGGATTTTCCATTCCTTTTGTTCCATCATTAGTTTCATGGAATACCTTATCACCACTAGGAAGCATTTCTTGGAGCAACTTTCTCAAACCTTCCATTTCTGCTTTTAAACCATCCCTCAAACCTTCTATGCCCCTTTTTAATTTTGTTTCTAAACCATCCATATTAACATTCATTGCTTCCAATTCATTTTTGGTTTCTCTTTGTGAGAGAAAAAATTATTGTATTTGTTCCTATAATTTTGATATACCATGTTGCATTTCTTCCTCTTCTTCATGTGTCATAGTAGAGCTTTTTGTGGGCTTAATGGGTGTATCATTTTTTTGTTTACAAGTCATTTTGGAACAAAATAATGATATATATGCTTTTCTATGCCCTTTAAATCACTTCTAACTGATTTTTCAAATAAAATTTATGTAATTTTAAAAATACACACCTTTTTTGTTTTTAAGAGCTTCATTTTGAACTTGTTGATATGACCTACCTTCAAACTATTGTATCTCTATGATTTCGGTTGCCCAAGGTCTAAAAATTTTCATCCCAGGGTATCTCTCTATGTCTTATTTCCAACCCCACAAGTTAGATCGAGATTGGATTTTTCAAGCTAAAGTTATACCAAATCTCCCACGATGACCTAATTATGGAATAATTTAGTAGGAATCTGTACGAGATGCCACATGTCACTGTTTTAACCTTCGACCCTCAAACTTGTACCAAAAAAATGTGGTTTGTGCAATTTTAGTCACTTTTTACAGAATTCAAATATGATGTTGGAAGAGAAAGTTAGGATGATTTTCCTTGGGACACCTATTTGAGACTGAATTCTGGAGCATACAAAAACCCTAGCTCCCTTGGACCATATCTATGAAAATATAGTTAACAAAGGTCTTAATTTTTAACTAGATATTCATCAATATTTCGACTCCATGTGTTAAAAATTTCATGGTGTAAAACTTCATAGAAAATAGATATACTAGAAATGCCACAATGACCCATTTGAAGCAACAAAACCTTGAGATCAAGAGATCTGATACCAAATGTTATGTATCTAGATCAAAATAATGTAGAACATAAGAAGATATAGATCAATGACTTGGTAATAAGCCACTTTGAAGGTGAAACCTCTTTTTACATCACATAATGAAAAATTCTTGGATGTTTCAAATGACAAGACCTACTTGGTATATATAGGAATCTAAAGGGTCAAAATATAATTAGGGCCTACATAATAATAATGATGTAAGAATAAAACAATAACAATAATGGGTTTCTATGGGGTACATCAATAACAATATAGGAACTACACTAGTATTATAGGGACCTAACAAAAACACTAAAATTTGTTGGATTGTGTCGAATTTTTAAAGTAGTTTTACACCCTTCATTACATGGGTATTTGATTAATCTTTGAGTGAAAAATTTATAATGTTTATTTATTTATTTATAAGATACTTTCAAATGGAATTGGAACATTAGACCTTTTAAATGATACTAAGACTTGTGTCAATGATATGGAATTCCCCCTTTACGGTGAGGGCCCACATTATAACATAGAGACATATGCTCACATTATAACAACAATTGCCAATTAAATTTTAGCATTTATTGTTCAAGCCCACTCCAAACTTGGATTTGATGTTCTTAACCTCTCAGCAACAAAATTCAACTATCTTTAACATTAAAGCAAATTTAAAATGCACGCAAAATTAAAAGATGTTCTCGATAGGTCATTTTGCAATGTTAACTAAATTAAGCCTTCTTTCAAATTTACAAGGTGGTGTGCTGTATTATTAGATGTTATGTGTACACTATACTCTCACGTGTTTGATTTTAATGCCTTAGTTATGGAATGGAATATTTTTCCTTTAGTTATGTTCCTATTGTTTTTGTTCCAAAGAGGTATAGATAAGGTGAGGTATAGCTAACCTTATCTAGGGTTGTGCTTATAAACTGGAATCTCCTTTTTAGCCATATTTTGTATTACACAGGGAAATTTGTTTATGACAAATGATCCCTTGTAGATGTTCATGATTATGTTTCATATTTTACAATTATATACATATTTAAATTTTTAAAATTCTAAGCTACCTTTTCTTTAGTTTATGTAGTTATTTGATTCTTGTTATATATTGAGGTGACTAGTGTATTTGTGCATCATTTGATTACCCATTTTCTTTTTTGGAATATTATTTTAACATACTTGTACCTTCTTCTCATGGTGGGAATTTTTCCATATATCAATTTTGGGTCAAAATTTTCAAAACTTATATATTATGAAGTTAGGTTTAATTATAACACGTATTTTACACTTTCTAAAATTAACTCTAGCCACTCTATCAATTGATCCAGGTGGATATTGGTGAAAACCTTCCTATTCCACTTGGATCCCCAACATTTTTTCCTATCAATTTCCTATTTTTCAGTATGGTTTCCTATTTTGGTAGTTTTTTTTTTTTTTTGGTAGTTTTTTAGGTCCTAAACTTTTGGTGCCATTTTGAGGCCCTAAAGAACATTTTTTTGGGAAACGAGAAAATATGATTCAAAGAATTACATTTGTTGTTGAAAGTTGTTATCCTCGAATATACCTTTCTAATGGGCTGTCGTGTGTACCAAACGGAAATCATATGCCAAAGTTATGACCCCGATAAGTTGTCGTTCCAACTAACCGAATCATGTCCCATACACTTTTGGTGCTTCATCTCCTAGTGTTAGTTTTTTGGATGTTTAGGGTTTTTCATTGTTTATTCATTATAAAAAGGCCTCAAATACTCATTGTAACACAATTCAGAAGGCATGTAGCCATCACATCTCTTCTTAGAGAAAAGTTGCTGCCGTTTAAACTAGTTTGTTTTCATTCTGCATGTAAAACAATTTTAAGTATTTTCTATTTATTAACTGAAGTTAAGTTTCATTGCATCTCTATGTTTTTGGTTTAAATATGTATTTCATTTTATTCATGCCTAAATCCAAATCAATAGTATCATAGCCACACGCTCTTTCTCTATTTTTTGTGCATGTCCCCAACAAGATCGAGATATAAAGAGTTAGGACTTGAACTTCTTGAACCCTTCTAAGGCCGTCCTCGCCCACCCTGACAGACTCCCATTGGAGAACAAAATAAAGATGAGGCAACAAGAGATCCTATCAAATTGTTGCTTGAAGAATCCCTCAAGCGACAAAGGAATTAAATGATGGATAAATTTTCCCATATCCTTCCATGATTACCAATAGGTGATGCACCTTCATCCAACAGTCACTTTGGAGGTGACACCCCCTTTAAGGTACAACTTAACTTTGATATTCCTGTATTCAAAGCTTAGATAAATGAAGATACTATAGATAAATGGTTAAATATGCTAGAAGGATATTTTTCGGTCCATGATTTTTCCAATAGAGAAAATATTATTTTGCATTGCTTAAAGCCACCCCCCATGTCAAGGACTAGTGGAAACTTACTGTGAGAAAAGGACCACGAAGGAGTCTGCATTGTTTTCAGTCGCACCCACATGGAACTATTTTAAGGGTGTTGTTAAGGAACAATATTACCCTATTTAAAGCTACAAAGACAAATATATAAAATGGACCACACTATGATAGGAGGGGGACCAAGATGTGCAATATTTCATGAATATTTTTCATACTTTGCGCGTGAATTTGGGTATCAAGGACTCTAAATGACATCTGGTGCTCAAGTATCATGGCTATCTGCATAAATATATATAGATGGAAATGGATTTCCTGGAAATCTCCTTTCTTGACGCGCATACTGATATGTTACCCTTGTGAAAATTCGAAGACTTGAATCCTATTGCAGCAACTGGAAATTATTCTCCTAATTGTTAATTAATTTTAATAATTTATTTACTAATTCCTACAACAAATACTGAATAACTCACACAACAACCTACACAAATAAAATTGTGGAAGAATGAAAGCTGGAAGAAATGCTAGCACATGCACATAAATTTACATAGTTATTTTTGGACCAATGTCCCCAGAAAAACCCAACTTGGGAAAACTGGTGCAACAGTGAGGGTTTTATTTATTATGCAACAATGAAATATGAATAAATCTATGGATTCCCAACTGGAAATCCAAAAAGCAAGAAAATTTGAGTAAAATACTGAAGGGAATTACACTTCTCCCACATGCAATCTCTAGCTGGAGTTTCCCTATCAAAAACTAGGCCTCCTGGAGCACTGCGTCAGCCTCTACGTTGATCTGCGTAGTTGGTTGGATGAATTTCTTCGGACTGGGCTCATATGAAGTTTTCCTGCCTTTGGATGCTGAGAAAATTGTCTCTCTTCCCCTCTGGGACACCTTCTCGGCCTCTGGAACTGAGAACAATTTCCTTCTCTCTAAATCGATATGCCTGACTGAATCACTTTGTAGTCCCTCAACATTACCTCTTTGGGATAATTTGACTCGTTGCTGCCTCTCCAGATCTGGAAAATATTTCCTCTGAATCATTGTCTCTGCCCCTCACTCACTGCTTAGATCTTTATCTCTCTCTCTGACAACTGATTATTGCTACTTCGGAAATCGATCTGCTCAGAAGTCGAACCTCTCAAGTGTTTTCTCCAAGTGCCCATTTGCTTCTTCTTATAATCCTCTGTTGAGACTTCAATAACCAAGGTTACATCTTAATCGAAGGCTAGGATTAACTTGAATTCGATTCGTGTGATCTTCTAGGACATTCACCTTCAATTAATTAATTATGATTAATTAGTCATAGTCCCTAAGTTTAGACTTAGGAAATGTTTAAAAACTGACTAATAATCCAATTAAGTCATTTATAGGTGGAATTTCCGGAAACTATTTCAGGGTTTTGGATCTCATGTATTCTAGCCTCTCCACAAAATTTCAAGGCTAGAACACATCCGATGCTACAAAAACTAACTCTCCCTCTTAGCAAGGAATGCGTTCTAGTGCTCTACCACACATCCTATGACAACACTCTGTCTCTGCATCATCTCATGTCATGCTGCTAATGTATGGATGTTGTTTCCCACCAACCACTGCGCAACTCTAATATACGTTGCATCTATGTTGTTGTTGGCATTTCCATACTGCTTCCAACACTGCATCTTCACTGCAACTCCCTCTTCACTTGTTGTTGCTACAACTACAACAATTGCAATTGAAAATCATCCTCAATACTGAATCAATTGTTATCAGTATGATGCATCTCTCCCCCGAGTCTCTAACTTTTTCTAGTATTGAACTTTCACTAAAGAATCTGCGTTGTTGTTAACTCTACACTATGCCACCTGCACTGTTTCCAACTCTGCATTGCACAACCCTACTAGACTCAGAGTTGATTTTCTGACTACTACTAGACTTTGGATCTGTCACTCTGGCATCTGACTGCATCTACTGCCACTGATCCATCTTGCTATTGAAAACACGTGGGATCCTGTAGCAATGTATTGATCCAAGAGGTGGACCTCCTCAAGAATCCTGCCCATCTGTAGTACTCTGGGGCTACAACACCAAGTCACTCCACTTCACTCCTGGGGGTATATCAGCAAACATTGTGAAGTATCCAACTTGGAGGAAATCCTATCGATCTCTGCTAATGCTTCCTGCTCATCCTGATTTTCCTCCTTTTCCTTCTTTCTGAGAGGACATTGGGTACTGTAGTGACTGCGCTCACCACATCTGAAGCACTTGGCCTTCGATAGGTCCTTCTTCTTCTTTCGTTGCTCCCCCTGTCCCTGATTGGGACCCTTAGATGCAAGAGCTACATTATCCTCCTCCTTAAGTTGTTTCGATTCGTTGTTGTTGATATTGAGGGAACTCTTTAGAAGAGCTCGCCTTAATTCCTCCTGCTACAAGTTATCCCACTTCCTGTCCCACTCTGGTAGCTTGTCTCTACCAAATATTCTTTGGATAAATACTTTCCAATCCTCATAGACACTTTTTAGTGCTAATGTCACAAGCTCTATAGGTTGAGGTTCTACCCCAACGACTAACAACTGGTCCAGGACCTCCTAAATCTTAGTGAGGAAGGGGTCTATGCCTTCCCCCTTTCTGTATTTGGATGAGCCTCAACTTCTCCTCTAAGTACATCTTTCTCTACTCAGACGTTCCCTGGTACAGCATGGAGAAAGTCTCCCAGATTTCTCTAGTAGTCCCTTTGCCAACTATGTGTAAAATAATGTGATCTCAAACCCCATCTAGGATAAACCTCTTCGTCTGCACCATCTCATTTTTGTACTCCTTCATTTGATCTACATCCTGGGGTACTACTACCACTGCATCTATGTATGTCTTCAAGCCAAACTCATCCAGAAGGAAGGACATCCTTTCCTTCCAAATGAAATAGTTGGAAGCGCCATCCAACATATCTTGATCTCAATGCCCAGTAGTGGTCATCTCAACGAATGTCAAAAATATCATCTTCCCTTATACTAAGCTATGCATACTCCCTTATGGAGTAATAAACTCCACACACAACAAATACTGATCTGCAAGGGAAATTAAACTTCTTGAGACCAGAATTTCCTTGAGGAAAATTTTCCCTTAGTGGGTACTCTTCTTCCACCCGACCAGGGAAAATTTTAAGAACCCCCTCTAAATTTATAAGTATAATAAATGGGCGAATCTCCATGGTATATAGGAAAAATGGAAGGCG
>APFE030127001.1:9831-28156 GCA_000404065.3 Pinus taeda | reverse complement strand
TAAATATAAGGTGACTTATGGAGTAAATATAAAAAAATGTTTTATTTGTTTACCATACCTCTCGTTTATTTATATTTTTATTAATTTACCATACCTCTTTTACAAATATGATATTTGCCCCATGGGATTCACTTAAATAAAACATTTTTCTTATGCCTTCATAAATAGAAGGAAGGTTATGGACTAAATATAAAAAGAGGTTTTATTTATTTACCATACGTCTAGTTTATTTATATTTTTATTTTTTTACAAATATGGTATTTGCCGCATGCGATTCACTTAAATAAAACCTTTTTCTTATGCCTTCATAAATAGAACGAAGGTTATGGACTAAATATAAAAAGAGGTTTTATTTATTTACCATACGTCGTCTAGTTTATTTATATTTTTATTTATTTACCAAACCTTTTGAGTAAGTATAAAAAGATGTTTTACTTATTTACCATACCTCCACTTTACTTAGGAAATATTTAAAAACTGACTAATAATCCAATTAAGTCATTTCTAGGTGGAAT
Organism: Pinus taeda; assembly: GCA_000404065.3. Lineage (NCBI taxonomy): Eukaryota > Viridiplantae > Streptophyta > Pinopsida > Pinales > Pinaceae > Pinus > Pinus taeda. Next base: position 27,641 of record APFE030127001.1, on the reverse strand, counting down.
TTCCAGAAATAATTTCTGGCTTTGGAGATCTCATGTATTCTAGCCTCTCCACAAAATTTTAAGGCTATAACTAGTCTGACGCTACAAAAATAAGAATATGAATCAAGCAAACATTTAAACAGAAGAAGCGAGACTTTGGTATTGTGAACCCAAAATAGGGTGAGGGCACCCCCAAACTGTAGAACAAAGGACAAAGCTAAGGTGGAACAACCTAGGATAGCCCATTGAAGTTGTAAGCAAAGAATAGCAATGGGAAGATGAAGAAATACATGGAAAAGTGGTGTGAATTCCACAACCGCCCCACTCATAACACAAATGGGTGTTGCATCAAGTAACCACTGGTGGTCGAGATGAAAGCTTTAGAGTGAGTTACAGGTTCTGACTGTGAACCGGACCTTGGAAATGGGAAACATATCATTGATGTTGAACCTAGTGCCACCATTTCTACCACCAAGGTCCAACACAAGGAGCTCAAATATCCATAGGAAGGTGAGTGTCTCTTCCACTGAAAGATGTGGGTGAAGGGGGCTCCGTTGTGTTTCATTGTCAATAGCAGGAATTAAAAGAAACTCATCTTAGTAGATAACGTTAAGTAGTTGGGCCTATCAACAACACCACACCCGCAACCATATACCATCGGGTGGCTCCACCAAGGGCGAGATCTCCATGTCAGCCAATAGTGTCACCTGCCCTATAATATTAAGCCTTCCATGAACAAGATATTATGTGATGTTTCCCCTTTGAAGTTTGTGATGTTTTTTTGGGCCAATTATACTTATGAAAGCATCATGTTATGTATGAGTCCATACCTCATACTATTATTATTACTTTGGGTATAAAATTGTATAGGATACCAGAGGCAACCTTGCCTATTCCTATTTATCTAATCTCTGCTAAGAAATGCAGTAAGATAATTTCCAGGGGAAATTTGTCTTCCTCCCGATTCACTCTCAAATTAAGAGGAAGATAACAACCACATCCATGACCCCCACACATGGTTCCACTGCATGACAAAATCAAGTGGACAAGATCGTGGAAGAGTACATCTTCCCCTCACCCACAAGTGTACCTCTGCATTGTCAGGCCAGGCACTCCAACGATATGGCCCTTGGTGCACCATTAACTAATGGTAAAATCTGCCATCACTCTCTTTTGGAAAATGAGGAAATCAAGTGCCAAATCCAGGATCTTCTACAAAAAGGGCACATCCGACCAAGTTACTCACCTTATGGGAGATCAATTGTACTCGTGTAGAAGAAGTATGGGAGCTAAAGGTTCTGTAATGATTATTGAGACTTGAAAAATATTATTTAGAAAGATGTACCTGATTCCAAAAATTAACCACTTTCTTGATTAACTCAAGGGGGTTGTTATGCAACCATATCACAAAATAGAAGAAAAGATAGATCAATGAATTGAAAATTAGCCTCTTCGAGGGGACAAACTCCTTTACATCACATAAATGAACAATTATTGGATGATACAAATGGAAATATCTTATTGGTATATATATGAGTCTAAGGGGTCACGATATAATCAAATCCTACATAACAATAATAATATAAGGGCACAATAATAACAATAGTGAGCTTCTATGGGGAAGAATAATAACAATATGGGGGCTACATGGGCATAACAATAACAATAAGGGGGCTACACTAACAATAACAATATGGGGGGCACACTAGTATTATAGGGACCTAACATGCCCCTCTCCTTCAAAAAAGTGTTGTCCTCAATGCTTGAGTAGTTTTGGATGCTTCTCTATAAAATTATCATCCTCCCATGTGGAATCTTTAGCGGGTAAGTTCTTTCAATTAATGAGATACTCTAAAATTGGTCAATTCCGCAACTGTCAGGTTTTTGTTTCCATGAATGCTTTAGGATCTAATATGATTTTTCCTTCCTCGTGAAGTTCTGAAAATATTGTTTATATTGGGAGCTTGTCACCGATAACCTTCTTTAAGCATGAAACATGGAAAACTAGGTGTACTCGGGAAGATGCAAGCAACTCCAATTTGTATGCCATAATACCAATCTTTTGCAACACCTTGTAAGGACCATAATACTTGGGTGATAATTTATTATCCTTCTTAGCTTGCTTGAGGGAAATTTGTTTATATGGTTGTAGTTGTAAAAATACTCAATCTCCTACGCTAAAACTTCTTTCACTACAACGCTGATCTACCTGTTATTTCATTCGATTCTGCGCCAGAGTGAGGTTATCCTTTAAAGGTTGGAGAACTTGTTGTTGATGCTCGATGTGATCTTCCTCTGCTTGAACCTTATCATTTTCTCTTAAAGATGATGTGATGGACGGTGGATGATATCCAAAAATTTCCATAAATGGGGTCATTTTTGCTGCAGTATGGAAGGAAATGTTATAACACCATTCAACCATAGGTAACCACTTGACACATTTTTCTTGTTTATTAGATACAAAGCAACAAAAGATATCCTTCCAAACATTTGTTCACTATCTCAGTTTTCCTGTAAGATTGAGGATGATAAGATGGGTTATGAGCTAATTGAGTACCAAGACAAAAAAATAATTTCATCCAAAAATTTCTAGTGAAAATGGGATCTCTATCACGTACAATCATATTTGGGTTTCCATGTAGCATTTGAATTTCCATAAATGAAATAGCAACTATATTGGATTTAAAATTATGAGATAATGCACAAAAGTGTGCATACTTGGTAAGTCTATCAAATACCACCATGATGACACTCTCTCCTTTGGACTTGGGTAAACCTATGATAAAATCCATTGAGACATCCTCCCAAAACTAACTTGGAATGGCTAAAGCTTGTAACAGACCTAGGGTCTTAATTGTCTCAAAATGTTTTTGTTGGAAAATCAAACATTCTACCACAAACTTCTTAATATCATATTTAAGGCCATCCCAAAAAAAATATTTCTTGATTTTGTGGTAAGTTTCTAAAATATAGAGTGCCCTCTTAAAGAATAGGTGTGCAATTCCAAAGGAATATTTTGTTTGAGTTGGGAATTCTTACATAGATATAAGCTATTTTTGTACCATAATGAGTCATTTTTGTAGATAAATGTATTATATGTATTGGGATCTTGCTGCAAATTTTGAATGGGTGCCCACACCTCTTCTTCATTCTTCCATTCTTCCCTTGCTTTAGTTATCTAGTCAGGTTGGACAATAGAAATGGCATAGAGAAATGCTTCCACATCCTCATCCCTTCTTGAGAGCGCATACACAAGAACATTTTTCTTCCCTTTTTTGTAGATGATTTCAATGTCATACCCCAACATCTTAGTGACCCACTTTTCCTGTTCTTCTGAAGAAATTTTTGTTCCAAAAAGTATTTAAGACTATCATGATATGTTTTTACCTTGAAGTGTCTTCCCATTAGGTAAGGAACCATTGTTTTAGGTCATGCAGTATTGTCAACATTTCCTTCTCATAAATAGGTTTGTGTAAATTTTTCCCCCTTGATTAGATAAATTTCTAAAGAAATGGGTATTCCTTCTTGCATTAAAACAACACCAATTCCATTTCCCGAGGCATCACATTCCACGATAAAGGTTTTTGTGAAGTATGGAGTAGCTAAAACCAGAGCTTGGCACATTGCCTCTTTAAAATGTTCAAAGGACTTAGTTGCTTCTGGAGTCCAAACATATGCATCTTTCTTCAGTAATGTTGGTAGAGGTGTTGATATTTTCCCATAATTCTTAACAAACTTGTGATAATACGTTGTCAACCCAAGAAATTCTCGAAGATGCTTTAGGGTTCTGGGGAATTTTCATTCATTTATGGCTTTAATTTTGTTAGGATATATCTTAGCCCCCTCATGAGATACAATATGACCCAAATATTCCACCTCCTATACCCCAAAGAAATATTTGGAGGTTTTTGCATACAATTCTTTCTCCTCCGATAGTTTGAGCACCCTGTCAACATGTTGAACATGATCCTTCCATGACTGGTTGTAGATTAGTATATCAAAAAAAAATACTAACACAAATTTTCTAAGGAAGGGTTTGAAAATGGAATTCATCAAACCTTGAAATGTGGAAGGTGCATTAGTAAGGAAAAAAGGCATGACCAAAAATTCATAATGACCTTCATGAGTTCTGAATGTTGTTTTCAAAATGTATTCAATCTTCATTCTAATTTCTAAATGAAGATCTAGCTTGGTGAAGTAAATTGTTCCATGTAATTCATCCAATGATTAATCAATGATAGGAATGAGAAATTTATCTTTAATAGTGAGCTTGTTGAGATCCCTATAATCCATACACATACACCATGATCCATCCTTTTTATGTACCAATACTATTAGAGTAGAGAAAGAACTTGGGCTACGTTGAATTATACTTGCCTCTAGCATTTCTGCAACCATACGTTCAATTTCACTCTTTTGGGCATAGGGATATCTGTAAAGTTTGATGTTTGGAGGAACACTTCTTGGAATCAAGTGAATAACATGATCATGATCATGAATAGGTGGGAGGTCTTTGGGAGTCTCAAATACCTTAGAATGATTATCCAAGATTCTTTGCGGATCTAAAGAAACAAATTATTTTGATGTTTGAACATTTAGTGATCATAATTTTGCAATTATGCCTCATTTTTCTTTCTTTAAAATCTTTTTCATGCCATTAGATCTCATTATCTTCCATGGTTTCCCTGTGATGCCCCTTAATTCAATTTCATTTCCTTCCCAGGAAAATTTTAAGAAAAGTTCTTTAAAATTAAAAGCTATCATCTCCAAAGATTGTAACTAGTTGACTCTTAAATATAACATCAACACCACCCATTGGAATGGAAAGAATTGGACTACTCAATACACATTATCCCATGGTTAGATTGATATTATGGAACTTCCCTGAACAATTTATAGTTCCTCCATTTGCAACCATCACTTGGCACTTTGGTGTTGGATATAGAAATCAATTCAATTCCTTGGATATCTTACAATCAATAAAATTATGGGTACTACCAGAAATGATGAACACTATTACATTTTTTTCTCTTGATATCTCCTTATATCTTGAGAGTTTTAGGAGTGCTAATTCCTACCAATGCATTACATGATATGGTCAAATTCATTTCTTCTTTATTTGGGGTTGGTTCCTGGTGTATATCATCTTCTTTTGATGTTTCTTATTCATTTTCTTCCTCCTCTTCATAATCTATGTAAAATAATTTCTTCTTAGCCCATTTATGACCCTTAGTGTATTTTCTATCGCAACTATAGCAAATCCCCTTTTCTCTTTTTCCTCCAGTTGTTGTGGTGTCAAGCTTGTAGGTTGTGGGAGGCTAGGAGCAACAACACTTCTATATTTATAGTTGTGAGTGGTAGACTTCCTTGTTGCTATAATTTTGCTTTCAAATTTTGTTGCCACATTGAATGTATTCTCTAATGAATTGGATTCCCAAAGGAAAACCTCATGTTGTATGTTATCCTTTAAATCCCCTGTTAAGACATCAATCTTATGCTCCTTTGGAATATCATTTACCTTGATATTCAATCTTTGGAAGTCCTCAACGTCCTCCACCATTGAACCCTTTTGTTTGAGATTTATGAATCAGCTAAAGAAGGTATTTCTATTTGTATCCTCATAATGTGCTGCCAATTCTTCCATAAAATTGGTCCAAGTGACAATTTATTTATAAGAACAAAGCCATTGATACCACACAAACTGATTTTATTCTAAATATAAAGATGCAATTCGTACCTTTTGTGTTTGTGACACATCATGTAGATCAAAGAATTTCTCCATTCATAGCATAACATCCCTGGTGAAAATTCCATGTAATAAAAGTTAATAAAGACTAAATGACAACCACGATTGATGGGACACTTATTCCAAGCTGAATGTTGGGCAAGACATCTTAGTGTGGGTATGCATTGGTATATTATGGCTAAGGAAATTGGCAAAGGAAATGACTAAGGCTTTGTAAAGGCAAAATGGCATTTTTGGCACATTTATTTATGAAAATAATGGAAATTAGGAGAAAAGGAAGGTGAAAGGTCACATGTTGCATGTGAGGAGGAAAATGAAGGAAAATAATGGAAAATTAAAAAAATAGAGGCCTAATTGATAAAAAGGCTTATGAGGATCAATTTGTAACCTTTTGTCAATTCAGTTTTGGAGCTCTCTCATTATTCTCTCTCTCTCTCTCACACACTCTTGGACACTTAGATTTTTCTTGGACCATTTTGGCATTGGATCAAGAAGGGAAAGGAAGGCAAGAGGAAGCAGAGATCAAGAAAGGAAGAGTAGGATCAAGTAGCTACAACAATATTCTTTGCAGGTATCGATTTGCATGTCTATTTTCATTACTAGATTTGGCATGCATGGTATAGCATGTGGTTCTTTCACTGTTATGGGATGGATTTTTCTAGGTGTGACAGTGTTTTCAGCCTAGCCTTTCCATTTTTGGATAGCTATGATGTGATGGGGTTCTCATGTTTTGTTTGAGATAGATTGCTGGATGGATTCGAATCTAAGTGAGGTGGATCTCCGAATGATAGAACACATGGCCTAATAACCCCTAAACCGGATTATGGGTTGTGGTAAATCTAGATTTTGTGTTGCCTTAGTGAGCCTAGGAATCATTTCCTGTGAATGGCAGGATATACGGTAAATATAAGAGGTGTTTGCTCTTTGTTGGGCCTAGTAATCCTAGGTTGGGATATGCGGTAAAGCCTGGAGAGTGGGTCTAGGGTTAGGGCCTAGTGATCCAGTGTGGATTGCAGTAAAGCTTGAGAGACTAGGAGACAGGAAAATTCCTCACGGTGTAGGTGGATAAATCTATTGGCATCCATGCTTGTTTGGCCTAGTGATCGGGTGGAGATCACGTATATCCTGTTATGACATGTTTATCGTGTTGTCCTAGTGATCCAGGATGGATTACGATAAAGCCCAGTTTCTATTGATGACGGTGAGGTGGTTTAGCCTTAGGATGCCCTGGTTGGTTCTTTTTGTTTGAGTCCCACATGTGTACTTGGAATATGGCACGGGGGTGAATGGCTTAAGAGAGAATTTGGCTCAACCATTCTATGGTTGGGTGGAATCTGGTAGTCCCATACCGGGTTTGGATTTTGCATCATCTATATGAGGTTATTTCTCCTTGTATTTCTATGAGTATTATACTAGTTTATATGTGGATCATATGGCTATGATTTCATTCGTATTTCTGTTGCTATTATGATGGTTATGTATGTGTTTTATGATAGTGGCTTTGTATGGCTCTCATCATGTTTTGACTTGTAAATGTATGAACAATGTATCTATGAACTAATAGATGATAATGAGACAAATGATATGAGGGAACAATGGTCCTTAAAATTTCTCAGATAAGTATGAGATCCCTATGATTAAATCTGTTGTTTACACCTCTAGATTACATGTTTGTGATATGTTTGAAGAAATTCTTGTCATGGCTAGTAGGGGTCCAGTTAAGGGCTTGTTCAAGTATTTACTTTTGCATCATTGTTTCCCTGTTGTCTTATTGTTCTAAAGGTTTCATTCAATTATGGGTAGTGACCTGGGATCTGGGCCTGAAAAAGTGGCTCAAATCTCAAGGATGCTAGCACAACATTGAGAAAAATAGTCCCTAGACGCTCACATGCCTTGCCATGAGAGCATCCAGAGCCTCTTGGAAATTAGCGGGCATATAAAATGAGAGCGTCTAGAGGTCAAGTGGTTAAAAACTTTAGTGGGACCCAAGGGCTAGCTACCTGAGTGGTTGAAATGGTTCCTATAAGTCTCGTAGCTGATGTGGAAGGTTTGTTTGTTATATTTCCATCGATTCCACTTCCTTAAGTTCACATGGGAGGTTGAATCTAATCATAGTAGCCTCTCGTCACATGTTTACCCCGATTGGTTGGTTACTTGGGTAGATGTGGGATGAGGGTGTTACATGTAGTATCCATGTTACCAGATCATTGCCATAAAACTTCCTCATATTGATATTTGGAATATGGTTGATATTCATCCATGGATTAAAGTCTCTAAAATCATGATTCACATTCCTTTGTTCTCATCAAGAGTTTTATGGACTACCTTGTCACCATTAGGAATCCTTTCCTGCAGCAACTTTGTCAAACCTTCCATGTCTACTTTTAAAACATTCATGTCCCTTTTTATTTTTTCTTCTAAACCATCCATCTAAACATTCATCTCTCCCTATTCATTTTTGGTTGCTATTTGTGAGAGTGAAATTTGTTGCACTTGATCTTGTAACTTTGAGATATCATGTTGCATTTCATCTTCTTCTTCATGCATCATAGCAGAGATTTATGGTTGCTTATTAGGTGTATCCATTTTTTGTTCCAAGGCATATTGGAACTAAAGAATGATATTTATGATTCACTATGCCCTTTGAATCACTTCAAACTGATTTTCAAAAAAAAATGTAAATTTTAAAAAATACACACCCTTTTTTCTCTTTTTTTGGAGTTTGATATTGAAATTGTTGTATCTTTGTAATTTATACTCTCCAAGGTCTGAAATTTCGTCATATGATATCCCTCTGAGTCTTATTTCTAATGCTACAAGCTACACCAAGATTGGATTCTCCAAGATAAAGTTATGCCCAATCTCCAAGATGACCTGATTATGGACTAATTTAGTAGAGTGAACTTGTATGGAATGCCACATGTTAGTGTTTCAACCTTCGGCCCTAAAAAATGACACAAAAAAAAACTAAATTCCTTGCAATTTCAATCATTGTTACTAAATTCAAATTTGATTATTGTAGAGAAAGTTATAATGATTTTCCGTAGGTTGCCTATTTGACGCTGAATTATGGAGCATGCAAAAACCCTAATTTCTTCAGACCATATCTCAGAAAATATATAAATCCAAGATTTGAAATTTTTACATGAAGTTCACCAAGATTTCATCTCCATGTGGTCATTTCAGATTCTAAAACCTCGTATAAAAAAAAATTATAATGAAAATTACAAGATGACCCGTTTGAAGCAGCAAAAACCTAGAATCCAAGATCTGATACCAAATGTTATGCAACCGGATCATAAAACAAAACAAAAGATAGATCAACAACTTCAAACTTAGCCTCTTTGAGCGTCAAACCTCCTTTACATCACATAAATGAAAAATTCTTGGATGATACAGATCAGAAGACCTCATTGGTATATATAGGAGTCTAAGGGTCGCAATATAATAAATCCTACATAGTAATAATAATGCAAGGGTACAAAAATAACAATAGTGGGCTTATATGGGGCAAAACGATAACAATATGGGGACTACATGGGCACAAAAATAAAAATAAGGGGGTTACACTAACAATAACAATAAGTGGGCTACACTAGTATTATAGGGATCTAACAGGGAAAAAATAATTCAAAAATATTGATTTGAAGTCCAACTTTAACTAAGTTTCAATAAAACCCACAGAAGTGTAGAAGGATACATTCAAGTCCAAAGAGGGTCTTTTTCGAGTGTTTAGTCATGCCTTTTAATTTGACGAATTCTCTCGCAACTTTCATGAGGCTGATGGATGACATTTTGCAGCCTTTCACCAACTCATTCATGGTCATATATCTTGATGATATCCTCATCTTCAATAAAATTTGAGAAGAGAGCCTACAACATATTTGACAAATCCTGGATGCTCTAGGGAAACATAAGTTATGTGCAAACCTGGAAAAATTCTCCTTTAGCATGGATAAGGTCTAATATATGGGTTACATTATTGATGAGAAAGTTGTGCATGTGGATCTAACTAAGATCCAAGTCATTCATAATTTCCTAACCCTAATGAGTCTCACAGAGCTCCATGTCTTCTTGGGCCTTGCTAATTTCTACACAGATTTGTGTTGGGATTCTCTCATATCACTTGGCCCTTAAGTCAAGTTACTAAGGGGGGAGTGAAAACAACTTTTTTTTGGACCACGTCACAACCGAAGGCATTCATTGAGATGAAACATCACCTTTTCTTTGCACCAATCCTCACATTACCATGCCTACAATAACCATTCAATATTGAGACATATGCCTCTAACTATGTTATTGGTGCGTCCTCAGTCAACAAGGGGAATTCAATGACCTATTATAGTGAGACACTATTTGATACTATTTGGAGATACCTTAACTATGATAATGAGATGTATTCCATCATGCAGGCTTATTGGCAGTGGAAACATTACATTCTGGGTAAGGAGGCAATCATCCACACAGACAACCAACCTCTTCAATTTATGCAAACACAAGAAAGTTATAGAGAAATCGACATCATAAATGGTCCACATATCTGCAACAATTCTATTTGAAAATTAAATATATGGGTAGCACCAATCACGTTCTAGATTTCCTTAGTCGGCCCCGGGTTGTAGCACTGACCAATTTCTCAACACTTGTGGGCACGAGACTTATGGATGGTCCTAACTATACAAAAATGACTGAGATTTCACCACCATATACCATATGCTAATGGAAGGAAAGAAAGTTATAGACTTCCACCTCCAGGATGCACTGTTGTGCTATGGGACACCTTTGTGTTCCATCAAGTGAGTGTGCCAAGATAATTTGGGAGGCACATTACATTTAGGTAGTAGGACACTTTGGCATGGAGAAAATAGTGGAGGTATTGCAGAAGTATTTTTATTGGCCAAAACTTCGATAAGATGTTTGCAAATATATAAGATCTTGCACTATCTATGTCATCGACAAGGAAACCATTAAGAATAAATCCTTTTACACGACATGTACACTCGTCTACCTACTCCTAGATGACCTTGGGAATCCATCTCCACAGATTATATTTATGGCCTTCCTTTCACCAAGCATGGTAATGACTGTGTGTTTGTGGTCTTTGTTAGATTTTATAAGATGGTCGTATTAGCTGCCTACAAGAAGAGTAACACAACAAATGTCATTGTCAATCTCTTCTTCGAATGAGTGTGGGTATATTTTGGGATACCAAAAACCATCATATCAGATAAAGGCAACAAGTTCATCAACACACTTTGGTTGAGCCTCTGGTCAATGTTGGATACCAAGCTCACCAAGTCAACTACCATCCACCAACAAACTGATGACCATATAAAGTTCGTCAACAAGGTGATAATGCACATAATACGCATTCACAACTCTAAGCATCCATGAATATGGGATGAGATCCTCCCCTATGTTCAACACAACTACAACAAATATCTCCATAGTTCAATTGACCACAACCCTTTTTAGGTGGACCTTGGATTTCAAACATTATGTACCATTGGTGTTGTAATGCCTCTTGCAACTACACAAGAAAAATTTGCACATGTTGAATCTGGAGCTCATAAAGCCATCAAGTTTATTAAACGCATTCAACACATATACCAACATGTTCATGATATCTTGATAAATCAAATACTAAGTACAAACAATGTCATGATCAACATCAGATGCCAAATAAATTTCAAGTGGGTGACAAGGTTTGGTTGCATTTGTAGAAGGAACACCTTGCATGATCGCATCAGAAGCTTTAATTACCTCGATATAGGATTTACACAATCATCAAGGATGTGGTTGAAAACACTTTCGAGCTAATTATCCCCCCATTCCTTGGCTTGCACCCAATATTCAATGTTGGACACAACATTCATTGTCGAGCAACTAAAACCAATAGAGTTCAACCCATATTGCATTGAAAAAGTCACAACTAATCAGATCATGGATACACATATTAAGAACACTCACCAATAGAGGATCTAGCTATATCAGGTTTTCAAAGTCATCCAGCTCTTGCATCAAGGAAAGTGGCTCACTAGGGACCAAGTTCAAGGAAAGTCTCCCCAACTCATGGAGGCACTCAATGTAATGGGGACCATTGCTTCCTAAGGGGGGGGGAATAAACCATGTGGATATTGGTGGCTATCTGCCTATTCCATTTGAACCCTAAGCATTGTTTCCTATCTGTTTTTTATTTTCAGCATAGTTTTCTATTTTGGTAGCTTTTTATTTTATTTTTGACAACTTTTCGGGTCCTGAACTTCTGATGCCATTTTGAGGCCTTAAAAGACATTTTTTTTGGGAAACGAGCATACATGAAACATGAGTAAAAGACTATGTTTGCATTCAAAAGTTGTTTTCCTAAGATAAACCTTTCTAACAGGCTATCATGTGTGTCAAATGAAGATCGTATGCCAAAGTTACAACCCTAGGAAGTTGATGTTCCAACTTATCCCATTGGGGCCCATAAGCTTTTGGCACTTCATCTCCTAGGGTTAAGTTGTTAGATGTTTAAGATTTCTCATTGTTTCTTCATGGTAAAAGGACCTTAGAGCCTCATTGTAACACAGTTCAAAAGGCACGTAGCCATCACATCTCTTCTCATAAATAAGCTACTAGTGCTCGAGCTAGTTTTCTTTCATTCTACATGTAAACAATTTTTAGTATTTTCTATTTACTAATTGAAGTTTGATTTCATTGTATGTCTATATTTTTAGTTTAAATATGTATTTCATTTCATTCTCGCCTATATCCGGATCAAAACAATTGACCTGATACACAATGATATAAATTACAAAATATAATTGTTTCCTTTTTTATAAAATTAAAATTCTATTACTTAATTAATATAATACATAACAACAAGCTCTAATTTTCAATTTTCCATGCCTACCACTTAGGGAGCCATATTAGTGGAAAACCATAAATCCTTTAGCATCTAAACATGTAATTCAAAAAAGAGGTTAAAAAAAAAAGTACGAAGACCAACCTAAAGTGGTTACTTACACAAAGCCACCTACACAAAGTGGTTAGTAGAGATAGAATGAAAAATTAAATTGGTTTTCCCCATGTACCATACTCGCAATGTATCACAAAAGATGTCCCCATTGCATCTACCCACTCCTTTAATGTGGCAAGGAACACCAAAAATATCTAATATACATGTGAATGTATGAACCATATCATAGAGTTCAACTATATGGAAGGAATTGGTAGTCCTTAAGTTTTAAAGATTTATTAAAAAAAAGATGCTCTTAACCGCCATGATTATATAGAATGATATATAATCTACTTTAGTAGATAGCACATATTTAGATATTAATTTAATTTTTTCTTTGTTAAGGGACTATTATTAGGACTATTATTAGTTCCTGCCTTCGGCATAGCACCGACTATAGCGATCGAGCGTTGAATTCATATTAGTTGTCGTTGACCAAATAATATATTCTCGTACATTTCAGGTTTAACCAATGTTTTAAATAAAATATTTTGCTCAACAAAATTTTATCGAAAGTTTTTGTTTCGACCTCTTATTGCCAGCTCGATTGTATACTTTTCTCAAAAGTTAGGATAAAAAGTTTAGGGCTCGACTATGTACTTTTCTCAAAAGTTAGGATAAAGAATTTGGGGCTCCACTATGTACTTTTGTTAAAACGTAGGATAAGTATTTTGTTAAAACGTAGGATAAGTAATTTGGTGTGTACTTCTGTTAAAACGTAGGATAAGTAGTTTGGCAGGGTCGTGGCAGGGTCGTGTACTTTTCTTAAAACTTAGGATAAGCATTTTGGCTCTTTGTGAATTTTAATCAAAATTTGCTTCCCACCGCGAAGCTAACCACGTGCCAGCCACCTGCCATCTCTAGTTGCCACCGCAAAGCTAACAACTGTAACCACCTGCCACCACAAAGACTTTGGTTCATCTGTGAGTGAAAAACGATAGAAAAAAACAATCGCGCTCTGAGCATTTCAACCTCTTTGGTGCTCTGAGCATTTCAACCTCTTTGGTTCATCTGTGAGTGAAAAAACATAGGAAAAACAATCGCGCTCTGAGCATTTCAACCTCTGTGTGCAGAACCGCCATGAAAATACCAACAACTAACGAACAAAGTGATTGTGCTATTCAAATCATGTAAGTCACTCCATATTCCATAGCCCATTTATATGTTATTCATGAATAATAACTTCTCATTAATGAAAAAATTCATATGATTTGCGAGTTACAACTTTTATGTGATTTTTCGAACTTTTGTGCAGCTCCAAACTTGTGTGTGTTATTGCTTGTGTGTTGCAATCGCTGACTAGAGAAGAACTGGCGATATGCTACAATCACCAACTACAGAAGAAAGAAAACAAAATCTAAAGGACAAAAAAATTGTGATAGTTAAACCTTGTAAGTGATTTCATATTGCATATTCTATTTCATATGCTAGTCATGAATATTAGCTTCTGAGCATTGCACCTTTATGAATTTTCTGAGCACTGCACTTTTATGAAATAATTCATGAGACCAGAAATGGGATTTCAAAACATACTATTTCTTATAATTAATTTTTTAATTGTAGTAGAAAATGATACACGTACTTGACATGCATACTTGTGAGTGCCACTTGTATCAATTTTTTGGGCAAGTTGCCACCTCATTTGTTTAGTTTTGCTACTATGTTAAACACACTGGGTTAGTTCACTAGACAAACATTTCCAAAGAAATTTTTGAATAAACTTACACAACTTATGTGCTTGGGCTCTGGATATCATTATCTATTGGTATTAATTATTATTGAGTGAAAAGGAGTTTTGTATATGACTGACCGTGTTAAATATATTTATAACTATAATATTGTTGCAATATATTTATAACTATAATATTGTTGCAGGCAATAACAAGGCAGGAAAAGAAGGCGGCAAGGAAAGACCATCATTTACCATGGCAGGAAAAGAAGGCGGCTAGGAAATACCAGTATTCACCACCGCCATGATCTTCCATGTTGGAAAAATTGATGTCTTTCCCAAACATATTATTTCTATCAACATCAACAAGTACATTGTTTTCATCTGTGTGATGCTATCCAAATCCTCTCGCTCAGTTATGGAATGCAAACCCTGGGGACAAATTATGAAGGGGAGCCAATAAGGAGGATGAAAGTTTGTACAATCCCCATTGTTCATGTAGAAATTCATTTCTTCAGTTCATTTTCCCACTTGAGTATTCATAGTTCTTGTCTATTGTTGAAATTGTAATTTCAACTGCGTGTTAAGTTGAACCGCGCAGCATTTAATTCGCCCAAAACAGCGCCCGAAAACAATCGAAGCTCATCGGACCGCTTTTGCTCAGCAAGTGGTTTCCATAGAAACGACTCCGATGCAATAAAACTCTGCCACGCGTCCTCTATACGTTTGCAAAACCACTTTCCATTGGGACGTAAAGGTTAGTCAGGTAAGGCATCCCGATATCCACCACAACCGTCCGATTGAGCTCAACGTTCTCCACCGTTGATTGCATTTAAAGCTACATACGAGCCTGCAACATGACATTGCGTAAACATTTTGGTTGACCGCCGGTAAAGTAATTTAATGGATTAGTTGTGTTCGTAAATAGTAGGTGAGATGTGTCAGTTTTAGTATTTTTTTGTGCACGAACATATGGCGAATTTAAAGACAGGTATGGTCATTTTTGTTATATGATATACGCAATGCAATATCATAAAAAAATGAGCTCGTGCGTTATTGCAAGTGTAGTTGTTTTTTTTTGTAGTGAGTTGACTTGGTAAATGTAATAAAAAATGGATTGAAACGCAGAGCGCGTGCGAACACAAATTTTTACCAGAGTCTCTTGTTAGTGTGAATGCACAGCAGTGCATAGGTTATGGGTTGAATATAATGTATGAACTGAAGTTTTCACAATAGTGTGAGGGTGAAGGCAAATAAAAATGAAGACGAAGATTTTGTAATGAAATGTGAAATGAATGCACAGCAGTGCGAGTAGAGAGAACAGGGGAAGCAGTGCGCAGGTGAAGAAAACACACACAACAGTGTGAATGTAAGAATGGACTATGAAATGGAATGAAAAATGCATAGCAGTGCCAGGTAAAAATATTTGCAGCAGAGCATATGTAAGGAATTTCTTTTACAGCAGTAAATCCTTGTAATTTTTGTTTTCACACAGCAGTGAATGTAAAAGAAATTTTTACACACAGTGGTGTAAAATCTCAGGAGGAGACAGAGTAACTTTTGTTGTTGAATTTTTTTTGGTGAATCCCTCTGAGTGAAAGAGGGTGAATCTTGTATCAGTAATTTTATTTTTAATGAATACAAAGCTTTTTATGGGTGTGTAATACTCTGTTCTCAGAAATGTTTCAAGCTTCCCTATGCTAAGATCCTGGAAAGAAACAGAGCATTGTCTCTGTGTAAAGTTTGTTTGTTTGTTTTTGGGATTTTACCAGAAAAATCCCCAACAATGGTATCAGAGCAGATCCAGGCTCTTTGAAGGTGTAAAGAAGCTGAAGGAAGGTTCCTTTTGTTGCAACAACAAATCTTCTCCAGCAAAGTGAAGTCTCAAGCAAAAGAATCCAGGTATTCCTCATAGTTTTTTGTGTTGCTATTGAAGAAATAGTCAGTTATTTTAAAAAACACAATCAAGTATTTAGAAGCATAGTTAAGAATGGCAAGGTCAAGGAAGAAAGTCACCAATCCTGCTAAAAATGTGTCTCCCTCTGCTACTAAAATAGAAGGCAATCCATTTGAAAACATTCTATTTGAGGCTCCAAGGTTCAATGGGAACTTTTATATATGGGAAATAAAAATGAGGACTTTCTTACAGTCTGAAGGGATTGAAATTTGGGAATCAGTGCTTGATGATAACAAGATGGATAGAGAATCCAAGGATTACAATGCAAAAGAAGAAAAGACAATCTTGGATGGACTGCCTAATCCTGTAAAGAAGAATCTAGGAAAATATTCATCAGCAAAGGATATATGGGACAGACTTCATGAACTTCACTCAAAGGGAGCACTGACCATGACCATCAGTCAAGAAGGAAATTTTGAACCATCACAGAAGCTGAAAATGAGAAGGTTGACCTCATCAAGCTTCAAGTACAAGAAAGGGATGAAGAGCTCGCCAAGCTTAAGAAAGAACTTGATCAAAGCAAAAGGAAGCACCATGAAGAAGTCATATCCATGACAAATCAGTTGAATAAAGCAAAGAAGCAGGAAGATGCCTTGTCAAGTCAACTGGAACAAAGGCACAAGAGAGTGAAAAAACTTGTAGAAGAGATTGGACAGTACAAGGTAGAGGTCTCCTCCCTTAAATCTGAACTACAAGAAGCCAGGAAGCAGGCACAAGAAGCTGAGAAGAAAATGGAGAGTAGTCAAGCAAAGAATGAAGAAATCTCCAAAATGAAGTCATATATCATCTCCCTTAAAATAGTAGTAGTTGAAGCTACTCATAGCAAGGAAGAAACTGAGGAACAACTTGCAAAGATGAATAATGAGTGTGAAAGATTGGTAGAAGAGATTGTCCTCCTCAGAAAAAAGGTTGAAGAGATGAACAAAATCATGAAGAGATGTCAAGCCTTGGATGACATGCTCAGCTATCACAGATGTCCATTTGATAAATCAGGACTCGGGTATGTAGGGGAACCCTCAAACAAGAATGAAAATGCTTTAAGCAAAAGAGATGTGAAGAATCCAGAAAGAAATTGTGATGCTCCTAGTTCCAACAAAGGCAAGGAGAAAAATCAAGGTTACAATGGAAGAAATCCTACTCCAAGTAGAAAACCAGCTCCAAAAGGAAATGTAGATAATGTCAAAGAGGCAAGTGGGAATGATTATCATCAAAGAATCTCAAGGCAGAAAGGCTTCATAAGTACATCAAGGAAACCTCCATCTCCCAGGTACCAAAGTTCATTTTTTGGTTATTGTTATTCTTGTTCAAACTTTGGTCATAAGGCAAAAGACTCTAGAGCATTTCATAGAGATAGATGTTATGGTCTCCGACAACCTCCAAGGAACAATTTTACAAGAAGAAATCATGAAATTTTATTCATGAACAATGTAGAATGTTTCAAGTGTCATAACATTGGGCA
>APFE030127000.1:134601-164541 GCA_000404065.3 Pinus taeda | reverse complement strand
AAAAAGCACAAGAATAAAAATAGGGAAGCCACAACCATCCTCAAAAGAGCCTATCATAATTGAAGATTCCCCTACTGTCAAAAGGGAAGAATCTCCATCCAAAACCCCCATTACTTATGAAAGAGGAAATCCTAGATCTTCCACTTGGAAGGAAGAATAAAACTACAGGACTCAAAAACAGTCTACAAGAGGCACAGACTACTCTACAAGAGACCTTAACAAAGCTACAGGAGACTGAGAAACTTGAGAAAAGGGTAGAAGAGCAGACCAAGGGTAAGGATGAAACAACAGAGATTCAAGAACCTGACCCCCAACCTAGTTTGGGCTCTTATTACAATCCCCTTGAGGGGGGGTGAAATCATCCCAAAAAAGTTTGCAGTCCCACTTTTGTTTAAGTTGGAGAAATAAAGAGTAAGGAGCCATAGATGGATGCAAATTTCCAAGTCCAAAGGGGTAGAAGACATTGGCCACATGGAAAGCAAGCTTAGAGAAATGGGTAAGGAATTAAGCACTGTAAGCCGTAGAGAAGCAATCATAAGATCTCACTTGGAAGCAGAAAATGAAATGTTAAGAAAACAGTTGCAAGAAAAGGACACACAATTGGCATGCATGGCCAGCTGGTCTATGGAGGCACTATAGTGCAGGAAACTAGCAAAATCATATGGAGTATACCTCAAAGACCAGTGGCTACAGTTTCAGATCAAGACCTTGGTACAGAGAGGCACCATGCCTTTTGAGGATTATAAACAGTTTACAGATCTATGTGACCAAAGTTCAACAGAAGACAAGGCAAATATAGCAAAGTTTTATTTGCATAACTTGGCCCTCATTGATATGAACCTATGGACCCAATGCTAGGCTAGGGGACTTACAACTGATGGCCATGGCATCATGGATGAGTCATGAGGAGAAAAGGGAAACAAAAATCAAGAAGTTGATGGCAAAAGAACAAAATGAGCCCCTGATGATTATAGCAGAGCCATCAGAAGCTATGGCCCTCATTAGCACACACCAGCTACTTGCAAATGATCCTCAA
This sequence comes from Pinus taeda, assembly GCA_000404065.3. Classification (NCBI taxonomy): domain Eukaryota; kingdom Viridiplantae; phylum Streptophyta; class Pinopsida; order Pinales; family Pinaceae; genus Pinus; species Pinus taeda. The sequence continues at coordinate 163,505 of APFE030127000.1, read as the reverse complement.
AGTTCCCCTAAGTACACCACTAATCAGGCCCAGGCTATTGCACATTTTGAAGACATGGAAAGATTGCTTGGAGATGAAGGCATTCATGCCTGTATGAGAAGGTGGAACACATTGCCACACAGCCTACAGATCGGGGAGTATCACTCCCCTTACAGGATGAAAGAATCACTGAGGAGGGTGCCATTGTATAAGCACTCTATGCAAAGTTTGAAGGTCAATTGGATTGGCCTTAAATTGGGTCCCCCACTGTTGTTAGGACTGCTAGAGGGCACAAAAGAGGAAGAAGAAAGACAACAATGGGAGGAGGTAGACAGAAAGGTAGTATGCCATGACAAATAAGAGGACCTCACATCAGAAGCATGGAATGTCAGGGAGGCCATTAAGGCCATCAAAGATGAGGAGATGGACTAGTTGCTCAGAGGATGAGCAACACATTCAGTAGGGGGTGATGATGAGCCCCATAAATGGGTAATTATATGGGCTCATTTTTCCTCATAACTTAGATTAATCCATGATTCTCATTAGTTTATTGCATTTTTTTATTATATTTATGCTAATAGAGTGAGTTGGGTTAGTCATTATGCCACGAAGTCTAATGTGTGCTTTATGCAGATTTCTGGTCAATTTTAAGACAAAGTCAAAGGTTTAATGAGCATTTGGCAACCAATATTTCGAGGAAGACAAGGGGAAGGATTTATAGGAGGGCATCCCCCTCATTGGTGACTCCATACTTCGAATCCTCCTTCAGAAAGCTCGAAGGACAAGCAGCCACATCAATGCTCAAAGAGGCAGCCGAGCAGGTGAAGGTTAACTGCTGTCTATCTTAAGTCCTGGGAGCCGAGCCTCCCTAATTTTAAGGGAGCTATTGGAAGCTCCAGTTGTATAAGTAGAGAGGCCTAGGGCCTCATTAGATTGTTGGATGTTAGTCAAATTTTCACACTTTTGTTGCAGCTCTTGCTCAGCTCATTTCGAGTTTACTTTTGTGAACAGTTTTATGTAATGTAACTATTATTTTGATAATGGAGATGAAATATTTTCTGAGCCAGCATCGGGTTCTTTCAGAGGGCTGAAGCTCTTGGGTTAGGGCCCAACCCAAGCTACCCAACACCTCTTGTTTTGTATTTATATGTTTTGTTTCAGCTCATGAATTAGTTGTTGCTAGATAGATTTTTTCCTTGGTTAGAATAGGTTGCTTTTGGTGATTTACATAGTTGTTTCCATTTCAATTTGCTGAAGTAGGTTAAATAGTGATAGGAGAAAGATACAAAAATGCCATCAACAGAGCCTTGACCTCCTTTCCTCCCTTTGGGACCATGACTTGAGGTCAAGACACTCTGGCTACCACAAAAACATAGTTTTGCTTCCTCCATGCAATTTCTAGTGTTATAGTTTGATTTAGAGGTTAATGCTTTGCTTCAGATCCATTTTTCCATTCTCATTTTTGTTTCTACAATAAATCTCTTTCCATGCTTTCCTTTCCATATAACATTGTTCAACATTTTATTTTCCTAGATCAGAATTTAGGTTAACATGAGATATAGTTCTGTTTTTTCGGTGCAATTAGTTCTTTTCTTGCTCAATTTCAGGTTTGATTTATAGCTCTCTTGCAGTACATCTCTACTCATAATAAGTCAATAAAGTAGCTATCACCACATCTTTTGCTACATGTTTCACAAGTCATTCACAATTCTTCACAAATCTGCCCTAATTTTCTGTGTTTTTCTTATAAACTTTTCTCTCGACTCTTGAACAAATCCAACCATCATTTTCTTTCCTATTCCTCCTTGATGAACCTCAGACACCTTAACACATCCATCTAGTCTTCAGCTACCCTTTCCCACCATTTTTCCACCTTTAAAACCTCTAAAACAGCCCTCAAAATCCTCCTGTAGATCCCTTGCAGCCTCTTGTAGAATTTCCTGTAAGTGACTTTTTGAAGTTCGATTGTAGGGAAAGCCTCCAGAAGGTTGTTAGAGGCCTCCTAGGACCCCTCCACACCTTCCTACACCTCTACAAATCCCAAGGTATCCCTCCATCATCACCTAATCATTGCCACGTCCACAAATAAAAAGTTACATGCATGACAATTTCACATAAAAAACATAAAAATCCAAAAAAGATGTTTTTTTTCTTATTTCCTTCTAGAAATAGCTTGAATAGGTGTAGTTTACTTCCTCAATAGGTAATGGAACTCCTTTCCTAGATTTTCACCTCTCTTTTTGCAAAAGTAGGGTTAGTTAGTAAATTAGGGTTTGCTAGGTTTACTTCACATTTCAGTCTTCTTTCTCTTTCTGCAAGTAGAATAGTCTTTGTAGAGTAAGCTTTCCTTTCTTCCATCACATATAAAGCTTCTTATAGAATTCATAGAAGTTGGCTTGATCTCTTAGTGATCTTGCGCCAGCTGACCAAGTGACAGCCTATAGTAAGAACTAGTATTTGTGCATACAACACCATCGCTTCCAAGTTTGTTACAAACTACCGGATTGATAAAATTAAAGTAGGAACCCCCAGGAGTTGCAACATTATTGTTGTAATACTGGTGCTCACCACTGGTTAAGAGACATGGGTCCCCTAAAAAGAATAGGGGAATGGTAGACAACGAGTGAGGAGTAAGGGCAGAACTACATGCATACCTTCCAACTCAAACTAATGGAATTAAAAAAGAAAATAAGGAAATGAAACAAGGAAGAATTTGGACATATTATGAATTTTCAACACAAAATCAATATGTGTATGATGGAGCCGCAACAACAAATCATACAGGAAGGGAGAACTGAAACTCTAATAAAGGAGGAAGGGTTGCTAATAAACCAGCTAGAGGAAAGAAGAAAGCAAGAAGAAATCATTTGGAAGCAGAAATCAACAATAAACTGGTTACAGGAAGGCGAACACAACACCCGATTATTCCATAAAGCCATGGTCCAACACAGGCAGCACAACAAAATTTAGCCGTTGAAAGATGAGGAGGGGAATCGCAAAGTGCAACATGAGGAAATGGAGGAGCTTCTTGTGAACCATTTTAGAGACCTCCTCACGGAACCATCGGAGAATAGAACGGAATCCATACAAAGAATCACAAATAATATCCCTCGTCTGGTAACTCAAGATCAAAATCTAGCCCTGATGAGAGTAGCCACACTGGAAGAGGTGGAAGTGATTGTCAACGAAATGTAAAAAATAAGGCCCCATGCCTAGATGGTTTTGCAACAGAATTATTTTAGGCTACTTGGAAATTCATGGGACAGGACATTCTATAGGTGGTAGAGGAATCACATCGGAATAAAAAGGTATGCCCCAGCTTAAATTCCACTTTTATTTCTCTTATTCCCAAAACTTCGAAATCTGAAGACCTACAAAGGTTTCAAACTATTTCTTTGTGTAATGTAATTTACAAAATCATTGCTACGCTCGTTGTAAAACGCCTCAAACCCCTTCTTCCTAACCTCATTTCCCCAGAGCGAATTGTGTTTGTAGAAGGAGGACAAATCCAGGACGGGTTCATAACCTCTCAAGAAATAGTGCATTCATTAAAGTCGAGAAAGCTCCCAAAAATGATGATTAAGCTAGACCTATCTAAGGCTTACGATCAGCTAAGTTGGGCCTATCTGAATGGTATCCTTAAATCCTATGGTTTTGATCAAAGATGGATAAATTGGATTTATGTCATGATCTCCTCTCCTATTATCTCCATATTGTTGAATGGGACTCCTACCCCCACTTTCAACCCAACCCGTGGCTTAAGGCAAGGCGATCCAATATCTCATTTTCTCTTCATTCTTGCTACGGAAGGGCTAGTCCATTTTACCAAAAATGAAGTCAATGATTCTAGGCTTAGGGGCCTGAGGATCTGGGTAATGACCTTACCATTACTCACTAGCAATTTAAGGATGATATCATGCTATTATTCCAAGTATTCCTAAGAGAAGTGCGTAGAATAAAAGAGATACTTAGCACCTTCATGGAGTTATCAAGGACAAGATAAACGACGAAAAATGTTGTATTTTTTAATACTTAAGTGAATGTCCAGACCTACCTTTCCAAGATCCTGGGGTTTGGCATGGGGAACCTCCTGTCCAAATATCTAGGAATGCCCCTATCTGATAATTCCCTAAAGACATCTTGCTCGCAGGTGGTCCTCCAGAAGCTCTTGGGAAAGATAAGCAGCCAGGCTTTCTGATTCCTTAACTTAGCAGGCAAGAGAATTATTCTCAAAGCAGTGCTTCAATCGATACCCATTTATAAATTATTTGGTATGGCTACCCCTAAAGGGTCATGTTCCAAAATGGTTGACATTTAAAAAATCTTATGGGGAGGGGCTCAACAGGTTAGAAAATGGGCTTTCATATCCTGGAAGGCCCTGGTGAAAAATAAAATGGAAGGAGGGCTAGGCCTCAGAGATCCTTATACTCTAAATCAATTTATGGGCGTAAAATTATGGTGGAGATGGATAGGAGGTGGGAGGGATCTTGGATGAAAATATGGAAAAAATAAAGTACAACATGATGGAGAGAACTCGTGATATTCTATGATATAGAGACCCCTCTAAAGGATCGACAGTGTGGAATTTGCCAACCTAAAACATGAACCTCATCAACCACATGCTTTTTGGGAAATCCGTGATGGAAAATAGCTATATTCTAGCATGACTCACGGCAACAAAGAGAACGACTAATAGAAAGGAAAGACCTTAGGGACACACACACACACACACACATATATATATACACTAAAGACAGGAATATTCACTTGGCAGAGCAGTTCTGGAAAGAAGAAAAAGGAGAGGGAGAAAGGAGACGATGGAAAAAGAAGGAAGATTGGTACCAGGCCATTGAGACTGAACAATGGAAAGAGCTAGACAAAGAACTGTGATCAAGACAATTAATGGTTCGAGATGATCCTAATATCTTGAGATGGGTGCATACTAAAAAAGGAACCTTCACCATAAAAGTAGAATATTACCTTCAAGCAGGACAAGCCTAGGACGGACAGAATATAATATGGAAAAGAATATGGAAGGGAGGATGGTGGCCAAAGGTAACCCACTTCTTATGGTTGGTTAGTAAAGGATGGATCTTAACTTGGGACCAACTATAGAAAAGGGGATTTCAGGGCCCTTCTTTTTGTTGGCTTTGTCATCAGCACAAGGAAGATCTGGAGCATATGCTCAACACATGCCTATTTCCAGAATAAAAATGGAGGCAAATGCAAGGAGTTTTTGGAAGAATGGATTGAGATCACCATAGCATCAAGGAAACAATCATGCTCTGGAGAAGCCATATCTTCTCCAGCCCTGTGATAAATCAAGCTTGAGGACTGGCCTTAGGGCTAAATTTATGGGCCATATGGAAGTAACATAATCATAGGGTCTTTAAGAATCAATCCTCAACTCAAGAGTAGGGCTGGGAAGGAATAATCTAGAACACCAAGGAAATGATCTTAGTAGAGAAATGGCACCAACTGGATTGGTAGGTACCCCCTCAAGAAGCTCGAATTTTGAAAAATCTTACTTATCGTCGGAATTGATAGCCCCCACCACTTGGAAAACAAGCCGGGTAGGAATGACATCCTTGGTACCCTTCACTACCCCAGGGGAGGGATTCATAACACTTAGTTTCAATGGGGATTCGAAAGGTAATCCTGGACTGGTAGGCCTAGGTGGCCTCTTCGGGATGCCCAGGCCAACACCCGGCTAATATATGTTGACTTCTATGGGATCTCAAGTAACAATAAGCCAGATTTACTGCAGCCAAGCAAGGTCTTCAAATAGCTGTATGGATGGGATACCAAAACCTTGTGGTGGAAGGTGACTCAAGTCTGTTCATAAACACCCTGACAAAGTTGAACCATGGAACTAAATGGGACAAGCTCAACCACAATTGGAGGACAGCCAGACTAATCCAAGAGATCAGTGAACTAATACAAAAGTTTGATTACATTACGGTCAGACATGTCATGAGAGAAGGGAATGAAGGGGAAGACTTTCTTGCCAATTTGGGATGAAATCGTCAAAATTGATCGATGGAAAAACTATGAACAATCTAGCCTGGGATGATAGATATAGAACCCTGGCAAAAATATTGGTACAAGATCACGGGAAAATCCAACCATACGGCCTCCCAAAAGACCAAGACCTCAATCAAGGTGTGAGCTAGTGGTTGGGACAACAAATGGAGATTAATGTTGAGTACACCTGAGTACTATACCACCACCCCCCACACACTTGAGGCGATGGGTGTGGTGGCCATTGGCATGATTGCATGCAAGGAAGGTGGGAAAGGTGGCAACAAGGGTGGTGAAGGAGAAGGTTTTAATGGGATAAAGGGTAGGAAAGTGGGTGATGTCGGTGACTTTGTTTGCGAACGAGGGAGCTGGTGCACTGGACGGGTTTGGCTCAGCTTCAATCTTGTCGACGGCCTGCAAATATCAATGGGTATGTTATTTGGTATCTCTCTTCCATTGTAATGTTGACCTATTTGGGTTTCTGTTTGAGTGGGGGAAAATTAGGAAGGATAATTGGGAAGTTGAGAATTGTTGGTGGAATTGGGGTGGCGCCTAGTTGTGTTGCCTCGGTCCTGCATCTATATTTTGCTATTGTCAGGTATTGCTACAATTTCTCTCTGGTTCGAACTCTTAATGTCCCGCATGGGGATCTTGGGAACTATGGGCCAAGGGCTGAGTGGGGATGCCTGTAGGGGACTTGTACGTAGAGGTCGCAACTCTAGCGCGAAGGGACATGGGTGTCAATTAAGCAACTACCTAGGTGTGGTCCCCTATTGTCGATGTCAATGCAGCTGTAGGGAAGTAGATAGAAACCAGTGCAGAGAGGGAACTGCTAGGAATCATGGGTGGGAAGTCAGACATGAAAATATCAGAGGCTATATGTTGGTGCTTTGGGCAGAGGGGAAGGGGTCTACAAACCATGGCTGGCATAATGCAAGCAAGCAGTAGCGCTCACCAACTTGAAATTGGCGAGGGGAAGAGAACTGGTCTAATGCTGTGATGAGCAGGGTGTGGCAAAGGGGTCTCATTGCTGGTAGAAGTAGGTCGACCCTTCTTAGGGAATGGACCTATGACCACGAAGGCCCTGGCACGGATACCAAAGGGAAAGGGGAGGAGTAAGGTAGGGTGGTTATCAGTGGTAATCCAACCCAGGGATGGGAGCATTGTTATACCATGTTGAATTGTTTTTGGTTTACAAATTGTTGCTCTTAATAGGTTTGGGGCATCTCCGTCATGGCTCGACCTGTGAAAAGTCATGGCTATGGAAGATGGGCCCAACTACCTAGAAACAAAAAGAAATCAAGCGCGTCTGAGCCTCACAGGTGTGGTGGAAAGGCTTATCAATAAGGCTGTTGAGGCATATCGCGGGTGCACAGATGAAGGTATTCATAAAAATTTAGATAAATGGGAAGAGGAAGTTAAGCAAGGCAATGAGATTGAGGAAGACATGGATGACTGAAGGACCCTTGTCCTGGACCTTGATAACACTAGAGGTAGGATAACGCAATTTAAGCAGATCTTATACCTTTATTGGCTCATGAAAATCCTGCTAGGCAAGGCCATGGAGAAGATCTTGGTAGGGCATCGATATTTTTGCCCAAGGCATGCCGAGCTACAAACAGGAATTCCAAAAAGTTCAGGTTCAACTCCATAAGCAAGATATCAGGCTTGGTAGAATTGAAAAGCACATCCCATACATCTTGGAACTGTTTGAGATGTTGGGATCGAATGTCAAAGACCCTGCACCTGTGGAATCGGCCTCAGAGGAACAAAATGACTAGATAATCTCCTTTGTTTAATTTTTTTTTATATGTGGATAGCTCTTACTTTTCCTTATGCAAGAATATGTATAGGTAGAAATCTAGAGTATGGTCATGAAACATAGACTTATATAGCTTGGATAGAAAGACTGAAACTCTTTTATTTTTGGATGGCATACAATGCAGATAGGTGGCCAACAGACTTGGTTTCCTAATGGGAATGTTGAGGCCACCTAGCCAATCTATGTGGTGTAAATTTTCTTATAAATGAATGGAAAAAAGAGGACCTACCAAGATTAACAAAAATAAATTAAATTTTATTTTATTTAGTTAATATTTTTTATGAATATTTTATTCATAACATTGCCACCTGTTTAGAGATGTTTTGTCCTCAATTAATAACAAGAAGGGTTTTCTCTAGTTGAATGTGCTACTATGGAATGACATTCTTTATTTTGAATTTGTTTGTGCCTTGCGAGTTGGTGAAATCCTCATGTGTATTTTCACTTTCCTTGAAGCTGGAAGTGTTAACACCATATAATTTATAATGTTTTCCTTGCTAACTAAACTCCATGAATTGTTCTTCAAGGTTCGTAGTATAGCTTCCTAATTGTACTAACCATTTTTCACCTAGAACTATAGCCATTTCCTTGAGTGGTAGGGCATACAATTTTGTCTGTAACTCTAGTTCTTGTATCTGGATTGAACCTTTAATACATTCTCATACCTCTTTGAACCTTTTACTAGTAGCTACAATCATGCTCGGATCCTTGATTGGGCATATACAAAGATCAATTTTTATACAATTGTGAGTACTTCCAAAATATACAAGTATATTGATATTTTTGCCTCTTATGAGTCCTTAAGATTTTAGGTTGTAATCTCCTCATCATGTTTGTTGGTAGTGTAATAAGATTAATATTCCTTCTTCTTGGATATGGGTTTCTCTTCTTTCAAAGACGTGGTGGAACATATTTTGCAGTTGCTTGTTGTTCTTCATATTTTAAAGAATTGTTATTTTCATCATGGTTTTTCCAATCACATGAAATTGTAGCTAATGACGGTTCCTCAGGATATGAATCTTCTTTGTGTGTGATAATGATTTCTTCATCAGGTTCTTGTACTTCAAATTTCCTTCCATCTACTATTTAATAGTTGTGTAAGGATGTGTCTTCACATTTATGTCCTAGCATCTAGTTTTCTCCACAATTGTGACAATTATTTTTATTTTTTATCTTATTTTCTAACTCAGTACTGGAAGTGTTTGATCCCTTCTCAAATTCATAAGTATATAATTTCTTGTTAAGGAATTTGTGTCCTGATGTCCATTTGTCTCCACAATACCTACATTTCTTTGCATATATTTTATGTGAGTATTGTTGTTGGTCATCAACTTCCTTGAATGATGACATTTTGAAATTATGCTTTTGTTTAATAAGTATTTTCGCATGTCTAGCTTCTTCGATAGTTTTAGGTTTGTATAATTTCAATTCTGCACAGATATACTCCTTAAGTCCACATTTATATATTTTAAGTAGTTGTTCATCAGCAAATCCTCTTTTTCTTGTAGCTAATACTTCCCATTCATGGGTGTATTCACTATAAACATAATAACAACAGAAATACCAAGGAAACAACAACCATATGATCCACATAAAAACCAATACAATACTTATAAAATAACAAGGAGAAATAACCTCATATTAATGATGCAAAGGCCAACTAGTTGTGGGACTTCCATGAACCACTCGATTGTATACATGGTTGATCCAAAACTCTCTTCAGCCAGTCACTCCCATGCCATATTCCAAGCCTGAATGTTGGATATCATAGAACACATCAATCTAAAACCATCCAGGGATTCCAAAGGCCAACCACCTCAACCCATCAAATAATGATTCCACCTCACTACTGGACATCACAAAACCATCACCAGATTGGTCTCTACCCAAGCCTTCTAGGGCTCTAGGGCATTTGTTCCAACCAAGGCTCCAGGACTAGTAACTCAACCCACCAAGGGCTCTAGAGTGTTTTTCCAACCAAGGCTCCAGGACTAATAAATCAACCCAAGATGTTACAGGGCTCCAGAACATTTGTCCAACCAAGGTTCTGGAAACTAGTAACTCAAGTTGAGCTAGAGGAAACATGAGAACCAACCATAAAACAAATAAATATACCCACAACACGATGACTATCGGGGAAATAATAGCAAGGCTAGGCAAATCCATTGTCAATCCAAGAAATCCTCCATGCCAGTGATAGATCATGACCAATAAACCGCAGGCACATGCCATGCATGCCAAAACTAGTGAGAAAATCATACATGCAACTCACTACTTGCAAGAAAAACCAATTTTAGTTGTTGATCTTGATGTCCTCTTGCACTTTCCTTCTCTTCCTTTACCTTCTTGTTCCAAAACTCCAAGTATGCCACACTCTCGAAGAGTGCTCCAAGAAAACTCTAAGTGTCCAAGAGTATCAGAGAGAGAGAGTTCCACAATTGAACTGACAAAAGTATGTGTAATAGTCCTCATAAGCCTTTTTATCAATGAGGCCTCTATTTTCTTCATTTTCCATTATTTTCCTTCATTTTCTTCCTCACATGCAACTTGTGACCTTTCACCTCCCTTTTCTCTTAATTTCCATTATTTTCATAAATAAATGTAACTAAAATGCATTTGCCTTTCCAAAGTCTTTGCCATTGCCTTTGCCAATTTCTTTAGCCATTAATTAACCACAAGCGATCCCCATCACTATGTTTTTGCCCAACATTCATCTTCGAATACATGTCCCATCAACCATGGTTATTATTTTTCCTTTATTAACTTTTATTACATGAAATTTTCACTAGGGCTATTACAGAGACATTGTAGAACACACATGAAAAATGCATGGTCGAGTGTGACCAACACATAACAAAGAATTCATTCAAGGTGGGAGACAATATGGTTGCAATTGAACAAGGAGAGGTTGCAGGGTCTTGGTAAGAAAATTAAGGATGTATGATATGGTCCCTTTGAGATAAAAGAGAAGGTGGGAGATAATGTCTATAAACTCATTCTACCCCCTCACATGCACATTTACTCAGTAGTGAATGTGGAGAATTTGAAACTCTATGAGCCTTCCATGTTGGAATAAGAAGAGGAGAAGGCATGACCTTCTATAGAGAATTTAGCACTAGATTCTAACGCAAAGTTGAGAGAGGCTACAATTTTTCAAAAGAGGTCCACAACTACTAGGCAAGTACAACATGATGTTTGACAGATTGGATTGAAAGGACAAGGTCCAAGTAAGGCTAAATGGTACTCTAGGGAGAAGATAGAGGAAGAATTTCCTCACTTCATTTAGTAAAAGATTTTGGGGACCAAAAGCCTCCCAAAATGGGGAGGTATGATCTGAATTAGATTATTATATTATTTTTAATCCATATTGATGCTTTTAGAGTGGAAATTTTCTAGAAATTAATGTGTTGGGTCATTTTTACCAACAGTCCCAGTTTGGAAAATTTTGGGTGAAGAAATTCATAAGCCATTTTGAGGCCTTGAATAGTCACATTTTATGGTCCCAACCTTACTATGAACCTAGATTCCATACTCTACACATCAATAGCTTTCCAACAACATAAGAATTTCCTTAATTGGATCTCGTATGAGAAAATTATGCTTCCCAACAGTTGACCTATCAAAAGTAACTACCATAATTCGAGAGGATGCCATATTAGCCCATGTTACTCTTGGAAAAGGGGTTAGAAACAACTCTAGAAGGGTTGAGTTGTAACATATATTGAGGGTTGAATGGGTCAAATTTAACCCCCAAATGGCTATTGAGCTATGTTATAACTAGGTCACCAAGTGGAAAAGGGGTTCCACTCTACTTGAGTGCATATTTTTCCATAGATGAACGTAGTGGCTGATAGTGGATAGAGAGAGAGAGAAAATAGAGAGGATTTATGTATCGTAGCAGCTCACAAGCCATAGATCTCACTCCTTCGTAGTTGCATCCCCTTGCATTAAAAAAAAGAGAGTGTAGAGTTGCCTCACCTTCCAATTGGATTTTCTCTTGTAAGGGTTTCCCAAATCATATTCTTTTTTTCATTGTGATTTGTGAGTTTTATTTCACTATTCTCTACTTTCCATATTTTATCTATTGCATGCATAAGCATAACACAATAATTAATGAATACGAAGATCCAGGGAAAGATTAACCCTCATAATGTTGATTTTATATTTTTTCAAATACATTTTAGTAGATTTGTTGTGACAAACGCACTAGTGGAATATCCATGATAGTTTATGAATCAATCCTTTTGTGTGCTTTCCTAGTGATAAACGATGGGGAAACCAACTTAGAGTTTTAATTATTAATTTCATTGTCAAGTAGTTTCTCATGAGAAGGTTGCACCCAAGAACATGCCATATAATCAATCACAACAAAAGATTCCAGTGAAAAAATACATTTTTCACAAAGGATTTGTGTTGGTGAAAATAATAGGTTATCAATTCCTCATTTGCAAATCAATATCAAACCCATATCTTGATTCAATAATAGTCGAATGTTTATTTTATGGTTTGAGATTAGCTATCACTCATAATAAAATAAATAATATCATTTACAATTATTTTGCTAAATTTTATTTATTTGAATAGAACACATTGATTATTTCTTAGAATGTGATTTAGCGATCATTTTGGAGGGATTTTCTAATATACATAGTAATATTATTGACATATTGTTTTAACATATTATTGTAGTGACATTAACTTTGGTAACAAAAACTTATTTCTAATTTTATCATCTAAAAGGACAAATTCCCATTTACAAAAGTTAAACTTTTTCTAATACTTCCAATTTACAAAAAAATGGTGCAATATCATAAGAATTGAATATGTATATAAAGAGCATATCAATCAAGTTGTAACAAATAAATCAATTAACAAATCAATTAACAGGTTAAATTACAACTAGGGGTAGTATCTACTCTCATGTATAAGAATATCATAAATGTTATTCCAAAGAACATGACCCACTGGAGGTGTCATTGCCAGTGGCCACATGGGATACACACTTTCTTGTAAATTCTATATAAGTTCAAATTGCTTGGGGTCTTGGAGTAACACCTTAAACTACACTTGATTGGGTAAGCAATCATCTCCCTTAGAAATAAGAAAATATGTTAGTAGCTCAGGAACTAGAAACATTTGGCAAGAGAAAAACTTTGACCCCTCGTGGTTCATTGGTGAATTATTTTAAGTAACATGATAAACCAACCTACATTCAATAAATTACGGTATATAATCAATGTCCTCACTCTTGATTAACAACTAAGTTATAATAAATTTTATCCATGAGGTGTAGATGGAGTTTAGTCATCGCAAAGTCACAACTTCAAATCTCATGGGAGAGGTTGACGATGGAAGCTACTTTGGGGGAATTAAACTTCTCAAAGAGCATCCAGGCTCGATCGAGTCTCCCACAATCCTAGTGATAAGCATCCCATTGTAGGTAATCATTACTTCCATCAAATAAACAAGCTAACCTCGCTTTAAATTTGTCCAAAAAAATTATAATAAATTCTACAAATTTTATATTAATTTAAAAAATATATACCATTTGAAAAATCAACTAATTATAACAAAAAATATTGATAATCAAATTGCCCATCAGAAATAATTTACTCTTTATTTATATTAAAAAATTCCTTTATAAAAAAAAATAAAAATTATCAAATTTTAATTAAAGATATGAGAAGACGTAACAACAAAGTTCAACATTTTTTTAGTAAATATATGAGAACACATAACAACAAAGTTCTTAAAAGGATCAAATTAAATTTAACGCAGGGTATGATTTAGAAATTTCAACGTTTTCTCCTCGACTAGGATGAAGCGGTGAGCGAATTGCACATGGCGGAGAATCGCAACTACTAATAAGTGGACGAAATTCACGAAGAAGTGCATTGGAAGAGGCTCCTAAAGTGACTCGTGCCGAGTTTCAATTGGGTGAAACCACCGACCATAACTTTAGTTGGTGGACTTAAATGCCATTTTTCTCGTTAGGACTGATTATTATATTAAATAATATAATTAAAATTAACGATTAATTAATTTATTTTGACAATGGAGCCCTCTCTGTAATGGTTACGTAGAGTTGATTCAAAATATACAAAAACAATGGTGGTGTAAAATGGAGGTAATTTATCTAAAAATATATAAAAAAAAGTTTTCCACTTTGGATAGTGGTAAGTTTTTTTTAAGGGAATTTAGAGGAGAGATGTTTAATGTTGTGTTGGATTAGTTGTTGTTATAGTAGTGGTTTTCTAAGTTAGTAGAAATTGAGAAATGTGCAATCAAAGTTTAAACAAAAATATATAACATTAAGTGTAAATATTTTTTAATTTATGTCCAAAATTTCCCAAAATATTGACTGGGTTTACAACTGTCCATAAATAGTCTTTTAAGTGTCAAGAGTACAAAACATCTTGTCCCAACTAGAAAACAAATAAAACCATAAATCCTTCCAAAACAGTCTATTCCAAAAGTACAAAGTACCATCACTTCAACCTCGAAAGCTATGTATCCCAAATGCACATTCATACTTGCACATAGTAAAAGTTGATGTATGTCAGCCATAACTGTTGTGTTATTCAACAATTCAACCCGTTGTGTTCAATAAATGACACCCAACCCGTTAAATTCAATAAATGACACCAAAGCCATTAAATTTCTCACTAAAAGGGATCAAAGCACATGGAACAACCATAGCAAATTCTCAACCATTGGATCACATCCAAATCAATCCAGATCACATGTTCAAAATTGAGAGATTGCAATCCATGTCAATTCTTGCCACCAGTTAAATTCAAGTGCAAAAAACTATAAAAGAAGTTCAACCCTTGCTGAAGTTGCATTTTTAACATTCAAACTATTAACCAGCCCTGGAGACATACCATCATAAAACATTTCAAAGTGTATTCAAGTTAGTTATTTCAGTTTTTGCACAGTTTAATTACAATTTTGTTTTCATTTCTCCATCACAGAACATTTCACAGTATATTCAGGTTATTTATTTCAGTTTTTTGCATAGTTTAATTAATTTGTGAAAATCTCTTTGCCACAAGACATGCCTTAAGTTTGCCAATAAACTCATTTGCTACATTAGTGGGTTTGTAAAACCATTTAGAATGAACCAAGTTTCATCCATTCAGATTAGTGGGTTTGTAGAACCATTTAGAATGAACCAAGTTTCACCCATTCGAAAGAGAAATGAAGTCCATGTTTAATTCTTCATCGAGGAAGAATACTCCTCTTTCATGGAAAGATTTCATTCATGTATGGGAGAGTTATTCTGGAAAATGTGAAATGGCATGACTCAAAAGGGAGATGGTAGTGGTTGGTGACTGAATATGGTGACAAAATACCCTCCTCAAAGGTTGCTCATTTTTTGTTGGTAAAGTCAAAGCTAATTTTCATCTTCTTAATCATCTTATTATCCTACACAACCAAAATTGTTATCACCATCTCCATTTTAATCAACATGGCAATTTGGAGGAGAAAGATACAATTTGAGGTTGGAGTTCTCATCAAAATGGAAAACCCTTTGAAACAAATTACCTTTCGAAATAAAATCAAACAACATATATCCTTCATATCCTCATATGCCTTAACATGCTTCCCTCGATAAGGGCAGCATATAAGAGAATGCTATCCCAGGTGTTCCCGGATTGAGACCAAGGCACAAACCCGTATTTAGTGTGAAAGAAAATAGATCCAATAAAGTCCTTGTAGATCGAGTCTCGCCACCATAAGCAATACCAAATAATTGATCCGGATTTAAACAGGAACGCAATAGATTACAGAGATAACCATAAATACAGAGATGCGATAACCATAAATAAAGAGATGCAATGGAAATAACACTTCATTTCATTAATGGAAGATACCAAAATATGCTTACAACCAGAATTGGAAATAAACCAGCTAGGACGATGGTAGCTTATCTCTGAGAAGAGATGTGCAGCTACATGTCTCTGAACTGTTCCGAACTTGTGTTACAATGAGGCTCGAAGGCCTATTTATTATTGAGAAACAAATGGAAAACCCTTCACAATCCAAAACCGACCCTTAGAAGATGAAACGCCAAATTGTGGGCCCCGTTTTGGGTAAATTGGTACATCAATTTCCCAGGGTCGTAACTTTGGCATACGATCTCCGTTTGACGTGTATGATAGCTCGTTAGAAAAATCTATCCGAGAACTACCATTGTTGCCATTCCATGGACCCATGTTGCCCTCGGATTCCCCAAAAAACGTCGTTTAGGGCCTCGAAACGGCTCCGGAAGTTCAGGACCCGAAAAACTGCTAAAAATAGCAAGTTGTGCTACAATTAAGGAAACTGAAAATGCTGAAAGAGACAATTGTGGGGGTCCAAGTGGGATAGGTGGGTGGCCACCAACATCCACCTGGATCAATAATGTCCTGAATAATAGGTGTGTATAAATAACTTGTATAAGCACCTCACTGGTTTATTTTTTTCCAAGAAAACCTGTATAAATTCAACCTATATGAGGCTCAACATTTTTAATGGAAATTAACAGTTCAATCAAACCTTTACTAAGGCAAGCTTAGAGCTTCCTTCATGCCTGGAGAGTGTTATCTATAAGAATAACAATATTGACAAACTCATAATCATTCCCACAATAGGAGAATCACTATGCCTAGAGATTGCTATTTATACTATAACAATATTGACAAACATGAGGCTAAACAATTTAAGTCAAACAACAATTTATAAAAAAGAACTAGACCAGATCGACATCTGAACCAGAAAAGGAACCATGTGTTACTTTTTTTAGTTGAAATTCCTCCAACACCTACATCATTTTATTATAATGCATTAAACACAATATCCAAAACATATATTGATATAATTGAAGACATACAACCAATTCTAGCTCAATTTCAACACGCTGGTAGTAATTTTCCAAGTGCAAATATAGTCATGGTATTTTAAGTGTGAAAACAAGTTATCAAAAAAGCAACCACTGATATATTTGAAGACATACAACAAATTCCTTCTGTGGATTCGATTTTTCAAGGATACTGTCAAAAAGACATATGTATTTATTAAGTTGCTACTAACATACATGTTGTTAATTGCTTGTGGGAAAACAGAAATACTATTAGCTTGTATGAAAGCAAAATTTCAATTATTGTCAACTAAATGCATGCAATAAATATGTAGGTAGTTGCATCTATGGAAAGAGTTAATTATGTTGCTTGTACAAGGGGAAGTGGAAGGCAAGTGACCAGGGGTGCCCAGTTGTGATGCCCTTCATTGGGTGAGGACAAGATAGATCATGTGAATGTAAAACATGCTCCCAGCAATGTTGTCGTTGATGGCCATGAGGCAAAAGTTGACGTCCCACCATCAACCACAATCCAATCGACAAGTTCAACTAAGAATATCAGCATTATAAGAGGTTGGACAAAAGAAGACATGTTAGTTTCCATTGACGATATAGAGTTTAATGGATATTCAGTTCAGGCATCTACAAAGAAGCATGGTATTGCTCCCTCATTTATACATTATTGGATAAATGGGCTCACTCATACAAAATGTGGAGGCCCTCTTACAATTATGATTGAAGAGGAGGAGGTCGAGGTGGTTGAGTGGTGTAGGGAGTTGGCCCAATTAGGACATGGTCTAGAGTTGATACAACTTAATCCACAATTGCTCAAATCTATCAGGGGAGGCCAAACCCATTCAAAGATGGGTTTCCTGGTAAATCATGGTGGTTTGGGTTTAAAAAAAGGCACCCAAACCTTGTATTGCGTACAACTGAGAGCCTTGACAGACACAGAGCTTTAAATTTGTGCCATACAATTGTATGTAAGCTCCCATGAGGTGATGATGTTCCCCTATAGTCTCATGAACCATCGAAGGGGTGCATCCTTAAGAGTGGAAGGGAAGAATTTGAACTTCTTCTCATTAGTTGTGTAGTCATAAGTCCTTCATACTACAAAAAACTCAAACATGAAAGTGTCAAGATCTTCTATGATTATACCATAGAAGTCTGGAAGGATAGATGGATTAATGTTGTTCATTTTGGCCTCTCCATCTATTTGTATAATGGGGAACGTGAACACTTACAGTTGTTTATTTTCAGCCATGGTATTGGTGGGTTGTGAAGGTATTTCTCCTTCTACAAGCTCCTCATATATCTCCGCTTGCTCACCGAAAAGGGCCTCAATAGTACCCATGGACAAGGTAGGAGGCTCACAACTAGAAAAAAGAGGATTGATACTAGTGGAAGAGGGGGTTATTTGTAAGAATTTTCCTATTCTATCCATAACTCTTCGAGGCATAAATGAAATATATATATATTTTTTGTTTTATTTTTTATTTTTTTTGAAATGAAAATGCTAATGATTTTTTTGTTTTTTGTTTTTGTAATTTAGTTTTGAAATGAAAATTCTAATGCAATTTCTCTTTCTGTAGGAAGTTCAATGAGAGAAGTAGTAGTTAAAATAGGGAAAAAGACAGTACATACTTTGACACCTCTTTGGTAATAGTGCCAAAAAGTGATGGCCCCCAATATTGCAAAAATAATGCTGCAACTCCCAAGGGCCTTAACTTTAATTTTCAACTCGAGATCCATACAAACTTCAAAGTGGTTGACACTATATGTGCAATAAACACTATTTCTTTATTTTTCTAACTTTTATATAGGTGGAAGTATTGAGATGAAATCTGGTTATATAAAGACCGTTCTAATTGTTCTATGCCACATGCAAAAATTGAAATTGCAAGGAATGAAAAATAAGTAGAAAACCCGTGCTAATTGAAATGAAGGAAGGAAAAACATTCCAACTATAATTAAATGAAAGCATACCTATTCTACTATGTAAGGAAAGAAAAGCTCCACTGAAGTAAATCTTGCACATAGTAAAACCTTAATTATGTAGGAAAGAAGAAATCTCTACAGTAATATAGGTCAAGGCATCTACTTGGTATCTCCACTTATAAATTACATCTTTAGGGTTCCAGGAGCATTGTAACGTATCAAAGAAGGTAAATCATGAGTTGGATGTCAAGTTGGGCAAGTTTTGGAAGAAAGTTTGAAACTGCCACAGGAGTCTTTATTTTGCTACAAGAGATAGTCCAATGAGTAGAAAAATATGCTAAAGGAAAGGTTGGAAAGAAAAGGAAGCTAAGGAAATGCTAAGAAATGATAAGGAACTCATGTCCAAGTCACCACATTAGCAGTAGGAGGGTTTATTCAACAACATTAATGGTTGTAGGGTTTCTTGTAGGTGCAAAACAGAGTAAAATAGTAAATGATGGAAAATAAATAATAGTAGCAATCAAAGTGAACTTAAATGCATAAATATGAATTTCATTTCAACAATATAACCACTACCAATGTTATCGTCTAATTCTCAACTACTCTGCAATAAATGATTGTTCAAAAAATAGCTAAGTAACCATGTATAAAGTAGCATTCAAAAATAAACTACAGAGATAAACAAATCCATAAAGTGTAATGGTACAAGAGAAATATTGAGCACCTAGGTTGGTCCCTAAACCAAGGAAGTCATAACCCTTAAGGAAAAGTAGACTAAGAACTGAAAGTAAAGATGACGTACATGACAAAAGTTGCAAAACTTGAAGCCTAAACCTCCTAATTCTCTACATTGTTATTCTCTTGCTTCTATTTGTTCTACTAGGCTACTTGATGCCTCTATTTATACAAAATGGGTATGTGGAAACCTATTTGAACGGGTGACTGATTTCCTCCAAAATACCTAAAAATATGGATCATGTTTCCTAGGGCACCACGTAGTAGAAGGAAGGAGTATTTATTATCCTTAGCTAGTCGAGTTGGAAGTTTTCTGTAGTAGGGAACAAGCCCCATGAATATCCCTGGTTAGGCCTCCTCAAAATATGTGCAAAATCCCCTTAATACCCCGCAAAATAAAGCATGAATAATATTTTTGGCGCTCCTAAGAACTCATTAAGATAGCAAAGTGTTATTAAGTGCAAAAAGGAAGGTTTAATGTAACATTTATGTGCCTACAAGTGGTTAGATGGGCCTTATGTTTTACCTATTTGAGAGGCTCATCAATATGCTTTAAGGCATTCCTAAAAAAATATTTATTGATCGAATGATATGTCTTTAAGAACCATGAATATCCTCCTATAGCAAAAGTGTGTAATTCCAATAGGTCCTTCTATTTGAGTTGATAATTATTACATGATTATAAGCAATATTGATACCATAACAAATTATTCCTCCATGTAAATTTTCTACTGCATCAGGGTCCTCATGTAGCTATTGAACGATATTGCATATCTTCTCATCTTTCTGTCATTATATCCTTGCTTCTTCCACCTAATCAAATTGTGGAATGGAAATAACACATAGTAAACCATTTGTGTCACCCTCTTTCCTTGAGAGTGCATCTTCCACAATATTATTTTTCCTATTTTTGTAGATAATTTCACAGTCATAACCCAACATATTTGTGACACATTTTTGTTGCTCTTCTGAAGATAGTCTTTGCTCCAAGAATTACTTCAGAGTATCATGATCGGTTTCTACTTTCAAGTGTCTTCCTATTAGGTATGGACACCATTTTTCTAACTACATGTAGTATGGCCGCCATTTCTTTTTTGTAGATGGGTTTCAATAATTTCATTCCTTTAATTTCACTACCTTAAAAGGAAAGAGGCCTTCCTTATTGCATTAAAGCTACACCAATTTCATGGCTTGAGGCATCGTACTCCACAATGAATACTTTTGTGAAGTCAGGTTTCTCCATGTGATGGGAGTTGTATGCATAACCTCTTTGAGTTCTTTAAATGCTTTGGTTGCTTCTTTAGTCCAAGAAAAATCTTCCTTATTCAATAAATTTGTTAGATGTGTTGTTATTTGACCATAATTCTTGAAAAAATTTGGTAATATATTGTCAATCCTAAGAATCCTCTGAGCTTCTTCAAGTAATAGGGATTGGCCATTTCCTCATAACTTTGATTTTGTTAGGATCCACCTTGACGTCATCATGTGGTATAATATGACCCAAATATTTCACTTCTTGAACCCTAAAGGCACACTCGGAAGGCTTTGCATATAGTTGTTCCTATTCCAATAGTCTCAAGGCCTTGTTAACATGTCATACATGCTCTTCCAAAGATTTTTTGTAAATTAGTATGTCATCAAAAACTACTACCACAAGTTTTATAAGGAAGGGTTTGTAAATAGAATTCATCAAGTTTTGAAATGTGGAAGGTTCATTTGTAAGTCCAAATGGCATAACCAAAAACTCATAATGACCTTCATGTGTTCTAAACATTGTTTTGGGAATTTCTTCTTGCCTCGTTCTAATTTGATGATATCTAGAACGAAGCTTAAACTTAGTAAAGAAAATTTTTCCATGCAATGCATATAACAATTCATCAATGATGGGAATAGGAAACTTATCTTTGATGTCATTTTGTTGAGTTGTCTATAGTTTGGAGACATATTCCATGAACCATCCATTTTTTTAACCATCACCACTAGTGAAGAGTAAGCACTCTCGATAGGTTGAATGATGCATGCCTCTAACATTTATTGAATCATACACTCAATATCACTCTTGTGTGCATGTGTATGTTTATAAGGCCTAATGTTTGGCAGTACACTTACAACTTGAAAATGAGGACCCTTATGCATTTCTTCAAATACCTAAACATGATTGTTGATAATTTTTTGAAGATCCACTAGAGCAAGGGTATAGATGCTTGAACATCTAATGAACACAATTATGAAACTACACCTTGGTGTCCCTTTTTTAGTAATTTTTACATGCTATTAGAGTTGATCACTTTACAGGGTTTCCCTTGGATACCTCTAAGCTCAATTTCTTTTCCTTCAGAGAAAAATCTTATGAAAATATCTTGGAAATTAAAGGTCATTGTTCTTAATGATTGTAACCATTGGACCCCTAACATAACATCAAGACCACCCATTTAGATTGCAAACTCATGATAATAAGAAATAAATACTCCCCTGTATTCAAATTAACATTATTGCACTTCCTTTAACAATTTATGTTACCTCCATCTGCAATCATCACTTGAAATTCTAGTGTTGGATATACAAAACAATTGAGAATTTCTTCCAATTTGTAATTGATGAAGTTATGGTGACTACCTAAATCAATAAATATTGTTACCCTTTGGCTTTTGATATATCCTTCTATATTGAGGGCTTGTGGAGTATTGATGTCGACCAATGCATGATAAGAGATTGTTGGACTAGTCCCTTCTAGCTCTAGAACTTGTGAAGTTTCCACTTCTTGATCTTCACAATCTATGTAGAATAATTTATTCTCACTACATTTATGCTTTTTACTATACTTTATATCACATTTGAAACATAGTCAATTTTCTCTTCTTTCATCCATTTGTCAAGGAGTCAATCTTCTCAGTTTAAAAAAGGGAGCATGATTTTTTCTATAGTTATTAGTGACCAATATTTTAGTGCCCATATTTTTATGTTCAACTTCCCTGCCAAATTGAAAGCATGCTATAGAGATTTAGGTTCAAAGAGATACCTCATGTTAGATTTTTTAATTTAAAGTTCCCATAAATAATTCTAACAAGTTATCCCTTGAAATATTCTTTACCATTAGACTCAACTTTTGAAATTGTTGAATGTGCTCTATAACTGGACCTTTTTGTCGAAGATTTACCAGTTGAATAAATAATTGTTTCTCTTAATATTCCCATGATGTTAATCTAAATTGAGGTAGATTAGTAATGTTGCGCTAATTCCCCTCATCAGAATATAAAAATATGCTTGAGGTTTGACTCCAAAATAGCAAGTAAAAGCACAAATTTGTTTTACTTAAGTTAGTTTCATGAAGGAAACTTAAAACATGAAACCAAAACACTGAATGTAAGCATGTATCAAACAATAATACACCGGCCATTGATAAAGGATTTTTCCCCTCCAGGGCTACATCTCCTTGGGTCATCTCTAAAGGCATGATCCCTTCTCATTATGCTCAATTCTTCAATGGTAAAGAGTACATAAATGTGCTGACAAAAAGAGTGGCTAGTTTACCCTTCAAGGAATCATTCTTCTACAAATAATTCTCACTCTAAACACATGACAACCTACAGTTAGTCATGAAACAATCAGAAAGCTAAGGGCTCTCAAATCAAGACCCCATACTCCAAGTTCTAAGAGAATAAACAAGTACAACAATCCACTTGAAGTACTTAAACAAGACTCTTTCTCCATACACATATAGAGAAAAGAAGAAATAAAACTACAACAATGTTGTAATGTCTGCTGCATAAAACATATGGAGGATGGAACACCCCTACAAGGTTATCTCCATCTTCATGCTCCTCCATAAACTTAACCAACACTCTGGTTGACTAGGGCACCCATAGGCTTCACTTTGCAAAAGTTCTATCCAGAAGTGCTCCTTTGACTCTGAAACCTCTTCCAAATGGTTCAAAATGCCCAAAAATGGCTATCTAGCCTCTTTTTGCATCCCATTTGGTCAAAATTTGCCTTAGTTATGACTTCTGCCAGTCTCGCCACAATTTTCTCCTCCAAATTTGGCTTACTACCAGTTAAATTCAATATTCGCAGTCAAAACTGGCAGTTCCATCGAAATTAGCGGTTCTGCCATCATTCCCACCTATCTCATGGTTAATGGCCAAATGATCACATGTGGAGTGGTGGTCCAATGGTTAAGGTGATGGTTTCACAGCTTATCAGATATCGCAATCAACTATCGGAGAAGGGACGGTCTTGATAACACTCCTTCAAAAACTGTGATCGCCACTCTAGCGGACCCACCAGGATTATAAACCTCAATGCATAAAACATCACATCCAGGGTCTTATCGCTATCAGAACTCATTGCTTATCATAATCGACACTTTCCCTCAGCGGATATTAAATTCCATACACTGTGATATCAACAGACCCACCAAGGCTATAAAATACAACATATAACAATATCACATCCGGGCAGTCTATCACATTTCACAATGTTAATGACGAAATGTTGTGCGATGTGATATCGATGGACTCGACGAGGACTTAAACTGTGACATGTAAAATCCTGTGTCTGGGGTCTCATCGATTCAGCTTTAATCCATGTATCATCTATATACATATTGGTAGGTATCGGGTGCGATATGCGATTGCGATATATCGCATCACAACCCTCTACATCGGGGGCAGATTCTTTAGCATCACACCTAAGCTCTACCAGGGGTCGATTATTTACCCATACCACTTTTCATTGCGATATGCAATACGCAAAGGAAAATGGTGGGCTGCCACTTGGCACCTCCTCATTCTCTGAATGGCTATGCATTGTCATCCAATCTTGCCATGTCATCAAGTCAACCCTAAACTTTGACTTGCTATAACTTCTGCATACAAGCTCGGATTTGAGTTCTGTTCACACCGTTGGATTTAGAATGACGAGCTCTTCAATTTGAAGCTAAGCTTATCAAAATTCTAACACTTTTGATTTTTTGGCAAATTTTGAGCTCCTGATCACTCTTCCCCATTGAAAAACTTTTGGTCTCCAAAAGTTTAAATAATCTGTAATTGCTTTGTACTTTGTCTACATCACAAGTGTCCTATAGGTCATCCTTCATTTTTCTTCACCTTTGTTCTTCATATCCATAAGCGATGAGCCAACACCTGCATCCTTTGCAAACTTGTAGCACAATATCTTGCAAATTACATGTTTCGCTATGCGACCAAAGAATTCAAGTTTGATGTTTTTCTCGACCTGTCCATGTCACTATGGCCATCCACAACAATATCCTTCCCAAGAAGAATTCCAAGAAGATGATCACTTTGGAATTGCTTATTTGCAAAATCCTTATCAAGGATAAGATCCTAAAAGACTTTGCCAAATGAACCCAAACAAGATTCACATAGTGAATACTTGTATAACTTGAGTGTTAAACACATTTGGAACATACTAAATGTGTTGCAACTACTCATACAACAGGCTTAAAATGATTTTTCAAACTACAAGTAGAAATGCATTTTACAAAATGGAATAAAATTGACTCCCAAATTTATCCATTCAAATTGACTATCAACAAGCCAAACTAGCAATGTAATGCTCAAAGAAAACAATGGTGCATATAAGTGATTTATTTATGAACATCACTTTTACAAATTACCCAACTATGGGGATATGCAACTATTGAAAGACAAAAATTTACAAATTTCAGGTGGACAAATAGTCCGCCTATTTCTTACCCAACCAGGTAAATGAACCCTTTATTTTAACTATCTCTTCTTCTGAAGCTGCTTCAGGGATGGTCGCATCTTTCACCACCTTTTACGTTGTCACTTCCTCTTCTGGTGCTTGCATGCTCTGCTTGCCCTTACCAGGATGAAGTTGTGGAAACAATTTCCAACACTTCTCGACCCAATGCTCACTAATATTGCAGGGAGTATAAAAGTTCTTTTGAGCTCCTCTCGACTCAATTACCTTTATCCTTGGACGATATATTCTCCTTTCGGTCTCAATTCCAGTAGACATAAACATACTCTTGGTGATTTCTTTCCTTTTATCACACTTATCTACACAATGGTTAAATGAAAGGCAAAAGTTGCATGGAAACATTTTCCTCAACATGTTATTCAAATATGTATGTTGTTTTCCATCACGAACAACATTCGAATTAACATAATGGCTATACCTTTGTTTGTTGTCCTTTGGCTTACGATGCCTGCGTGAGGAACTTGTGTGGCGAGAAGAACTCGGCTTTCCTTCTTCTTCAACTTTTACATCTCTCTTTGGAGACGTTCTGCACTGCAAGTCCTTCTTACACTTGAGGAACCAAGAGGGAACTAGTTCTGGGTGCAAACTCCAACATCTTGCCTCCTCGTGTCCTCCTTTACGACAAAAGGAACATGATACCCATGAGCCATCACTAGACCTCCATTCTTCTTTTGTGACATAGCCTAAGCCTTGTATTTAGACCTCTCCTTGGACACAATTGGATTTTTAATGCCTGTTGGTTTACTCCAAGGCCTCCTCCCTTGTAACCCATCTTAGTCAAGAGTTTGGATCCAATGCCTTTACAGTGTTTTTCAAAAGTGGAAAATGAATTTACATCAACATTTTCGCATAAGGACGAAGAACGTGAATTCTTACCATTTACTTCATATTTCGATTGACACACAAAGATGCTTTCAAATTCCCTTTTGATTCGAGATGTGCCCTCCTGGACTCTTCAGCTCTCTTCTTTCAACTCCTCGGATTTGGGTGCTGATAGAACCTCATCTTCCTCATCATATGGACAAAATGTACCAACTTGTCCATCTACCTTCTCTGAAGGACTTTCTACAGTAGCATCTTACATAAGAGTTGTAGAAAAACATGAAGATTATGAAGAAGATGGTGTTTTATCACCATTCTTGTTACCTTCTTCCCTTAGAGAACATTCTCCTCTTGGAGGTTTAGAGCTTTGACCTTGCAATTTGGTATTCCTTTCTTCATAGAGGATTTCCACCATTTTTGCCATGTCTAAGAAAGCCTTTCTAAAATCCTTCACATCCTTTGACATTCTTGTGGGCTCTCCTCCTTGGGACATGCTTTGTTTGGAGCTTCTACTACAATTTGATGTAGAACTTGGTGGTAGAGATTGAAACAATCTTGCTCTCCTTTCAAAAACCTTCTCTTCAATGAGCTTCAAAACATATTTACTTGCAAACAACAGTCAATTCATCCTTGCACAAAGAAAACATAGCTCTGAACCAACTTGATCTGAATTGGGGAAGATTAGTAATGTTGTGCTAATTCCCCTCACCAGAATATAAAAATGTGCTTGAGGTTTGACTCCAAAACAACAAGTAAAAGCATGAATTTTATGTGTTTTCACTTAAGTTAGTTTCATGAAGAAAACTTAAAACATGAAACCAAAACACTGAATGAAAGCATGTATCAAACAATAATACACCAGCCATTGATAAAGGAGTTCACCCCTCCTGGGCTATATCTCCTTGGATTGACTCTAAAGGCATGGCCCCTTCTCATTATGCTCAATTCTTCAATGGTAAAGAGTACATAAATGTGCTGACAAAAAGAGTGGCTAGTTTCCCCTTCAAGGAACCATTATTCTACAAAAAATTCTCACTCTAAACACATGACAACCTACAGTTAGTCATGAAACAATTAGCAAGCTAAGGGCTCTCAAATCAAGACCCTGTACTCCAAATTCCAAGAGAATAAACAAGTACAACAATCCACTTGAAGTACTTAAACAAGACTCTTTCTCCATACACATATAGATCAAAGAAGAAATAAAACTACAACACTGTTGTAATGGTTGTTGCAGAAAACATATGGACGCTAGAATACACCTACAAGGTTATCTCCATATTCATACTCCCCCGTAAACTGAATCAACACCCTGGTTTACTAGGGCACCCTGTAGGTTTTAACCCTATACAAAAATTCCCTGCATACGAATTCTAAAACACAAAAAATAAACAATGTGAGAACATAACACATAAAACACATATACATAAAGATTTTCCCCTGGATCCCAAAACCGAGACTACCAGCTTGATTTTTCATTATATTCCTTTCAATGTTACAATACATATTTATACATGCCGAAGCATCCAATTCCATGGACCGAAAACCATCACATCCAAAACCATGGACCGAAAACCATCGCGTCGAAAACCATGTGAGAAAAACATGCACAAAACCATAGGTAGGTCTGCCCAACCTAATATAGGGTCCAAAACCAAAACTTTTTGAGGCGCTACCTCGAACCCCATAGAGTGGGGTTAGCTGCACCCCTCAAACCCCCTGTGACCCCCCACCCTACTACGCAATCAACGCAACAAAGGGGGGGGATCCGCCCCCTTCTAACCCCCCTCGTTAACTATGTCGGCTAGTCGTGGAAGGAATATAACACAACCCAACATTCTCCCACTTGTTGTTTTATTTCCCAAGGGGGCCAGAGGAGAGCTTAGTCATTTATCCAACCCTACAATGCCCATTGTTTCTCTACTCCAAGAGAACTTCTCAGAGCTCATAGATTTTGTCAATGCATCTGCAGTATTCTTCAAAGTGTCCACCTTTACCAGCAACACCTTTTTGTCTTCTATCATATCCCTCACAAAGTGATACTGAACATCAATGTGCTTTGTCTTTGAATGATATGCAGGGTTCTTTGCCAAAAAAAATTCACTTTGGCTGTCATAGTCTATCCTTATAGCTCCCTGTACCAACCCCACACTTGAGCACAATCTCTGCAACCAAACTGCTTCCTTGCTTGCATGAGTGGTTGCCATGTGTTATGCCTCTCTAGTTGATAGTGCCACTACAGATTGTTTCTTACTCATCCAACTAACTGCACCTCCAAATAGGTTAGACACATACCCACTTGTAGATCTTCTCTAATCCAGATCTCCAACCCAATCTGCATCAACAAAGCCATGAATATCCAACACTGTCCAATCTTGGTCTTCCTTGGTAGCACAAACCATAATCACTAGTGCCATGCAAATACCTAAAAACTTGCTTCACTATTGTCCAGTGCTCCTTCCCTAGTTTTGACATAAACCTGCTCAATAATCCCATTGCATATGCAATGTATGGTCTAGTACAAACCATTACATACATCAGGCTACCGACTGCACTTGCATATGGAACACGGGACATGTCCTCTTCGACTTCTTATGTCTTGGGACATTGTTCAGCAGATAACTTCACACCTATAGGAATACGAACCTTCACCAGTTTACTATCTTGCATATTAAACCTTTGCAGTATTGTCTCGACATACTTCCTCTGGTTGAATTGAGGCTTCTGTGATCCATAATAGTTGAAAGAATAACTTCGGCGTAAATCACATGTAGGTAGACATTTGTCGACGCGTTTCAAACCAACCAATGTGGTTCATCGTCAGGACAAGTTGAAGAAACAGATCCAGCTTAGCATGTTAAATAGTCTGAGCAGAGACTCCAACGGCTAATTTTGACCTTAGGACCCAGGTCAAATTATTTTAATATTATTATTATTTTTATTATTATTATTATTTATGGAAATAAGTTAAGTTAGGTAAAAATAAATAAATAAAATACTTCT
>APFE030127000.1:106102-128559 GCA_000404065.3 Pinus taeda | reverse complement strand
GGGGGGGGGGGGGCTCCACCCCCCTTCTAAACCCCCTGGTTAACTACATCGGCTAGTTGTGGAAAGAATATAACACAACCCAACACACCCATATGCTTCACTTTGCAAAAAGCATATCCAAAAGTTCTCCATTGACTCTGAAACCTCTTCCAATTGTTTCAGAATGCCTGAAAATGGCTATCTACCCTCTTTTTGCATCCCATTTAGTCAAAAGTTGCCTTAGTTATGACTTCTGCTTATCTCCCCACAATTTTCTCCTCCAAATATGGCTTACCGCTAGTTAAATTCAATATTCGCTATCAAAACTAGTAGTTCTGTTGAAACTAGTGGTTCCACCATCATTTCCACCTATCTCGTGGTTAAGGGCCGAGTGATCACATGTGGAGTGGTGGTCTGGCGGTTAAGGCAACGATTTCGTAGCCTGTCAGATATCACAATCGGCTATCGGTGGAGGGACGGTCTTGTTCACACTCCTTCAGAAACTATGATTGCCGATCTAGCGAACCCGCTAGTATTATAAACCTCAATGCATAAAACATCGCGACCTTATTGCTATCGAAACTCATCACTCATCACAATTGGAACTTTCCCTTGGCAGATATCAAAGTCCATACACTGTGATATCAACAGACCCGTCGAGGTTATAAAATACATCGTATAACAATATCGCATCTGGGCAGTCTATCGCATTTTGCAATGTTAATGGTGGAATGTTGTGCGATGCGATATCGACAAACACGACGGGGACTTAAACTGTGACATATAAAATCCCTTGTCCGGGGTCTCATCGCAATTACTGTTAATTCATGTATCATCTATATACATATCGGAGGGTACTGGGTGCAATATGTGATTGCAATATATCGCATCGTGACCCTTTGCGTCAGGGGCCGATTCTTTACTTGAACCACTTTTCTCTACAATACGTGATATGTGAGGGCCAATGGTGGGCTGCCACTTGGCCCCTCATTCGCTAAAGGGCTATGCCATGTCATCCAATCCTTCCATGTCATCAAGTCAACCCTGGACTTTGACTTGCTCTAAATTCTACATACGAGCTCAGATTTGAGTTCAGAATGACAAGATCTTCGATCTAAAGCTAATCTTATCAAAATTCTTAACACTTTAAATTTTTGACAAATTTTGAGCTGCTAATCAAATGTACCATCAATTCCTCTATAAAAATGGACCAATATATACATAGTCATTTTTTATTTCACAAAGCCATTGTTATCATACATGTTGGTCTTGTTTTGAAAACATGGATGCAATATTTACCTTTTGTAAGGATGCCACTTGGTGTACGTCAAAGTATTTCTCCATCTAAAATATCCATTTTATAGGATCATTCCCATAAAATTTCTTCATATCAATCTTTGGAATATAGTAGTTCCTTGGTACTAAATTTAAGCCTTAATGATGTGGATCTTGGATTGAAAAATCATGATCATGGTTCTGCGATTCAAAATTTGTGCTCTCTAATTGTGATAGCATACTCCCCATATGAGATTGATTCTCAAAAATATGCTTCTCCTTATAATCGTGATTTCCTTAGATCTCCACATCCCTTTTAGGAGGCCTTTCCAAAAGAATTTATGGAAATCATGGATTTTTGTATGTCTTCCTAATTTTCATTCAACTTCTTTTCTATTCCTTCCTTATTTTAATTCATCTTCTTTTCCATTTCTCTCTTAACCTTTTGTCAAGAACCTTAGAAATCCACCTTTTTCAACATGCTATTATATATTTCATTAACTTTCTTCTCTAGATGAGATAACCTAAATTCTAAGTCTTCACTTTCTTTATGAGTCAAGGATGGGACCTCAATAGATTTAATTGGTGCAGTAGATTTATTTTGAGGCTTGTTGGAAAATAATAATATCCCTCCTCTTTATTATAGAAAAAAAGGGGACCTTCTAATGAACAATTAGATCAGTAGTAATTCACGTACATTAATTTGGAGAATATCAAAAGGGATGAATATTTATTGACATGTGTTACACAGTAATTTGTCACTGTCTCCTTGTCAATCTCCCTACTGTGTCATGAAATTACATCCACCATGCTCATGCTCTCTGAATTGGCCAAAAAACCCTTCATGCCAAAGTTTATTTGATCATCGCGACTGTTATTGAAATAACCGCGCTGACTAGCGGATGATAGTGCGACTGATGCGCTGCCAGCGCAGAAGCACACGGTTTTTCCGCGCTGGTCGAATTTCATAGCCAGCGCACCCTCCACTTGTATAAAATTGCGCTGACCAGACCTCTTCTGTTATTGAGATGCGATGCCAGCGCGCTAGTCTAGTTATGCACCTGCACTGGTCCTGTTTGGGCGAGTTTGTTCTAACAGCCAGCCTTCCAATGACTCCAGACCTGGTTGTTGGCTTTGTAAAGGTCGCCCTCCCTTCTATGGCATGTCTGTTCGTCTTATGAGCCACCTTTCTTGGAGATAAGCTCATCTTTTCACTATTCATGGAGACTCCTTCTCCTATATAAGCCTCCACCATTGCCATGAGCAGTTAGTTTTTGACATATAGACTTTGACATAGAGGAATTCATAGTGCTTTTTTTTTTCTGTGTAAAGATTGAACTAATATATTAAAAAGAGAGAAAAGGTATTTACAAAGAGGCATTGCCTCTGAAAGAGTCATGAAGCTCTCTCTTTCAAGAGACCATTACAAAACTGAGCTAGTTTACTGCTCTTACAGCATGAATCAATGTGTAAATCAGAGCAGGAAAGAAAAAATTTACAACCAAAAAGCCTTGACTTGACATAGTTACATTGGACAAAAAACCCACAGCATTCAAGAACTGGCCTTGCCAGCCTACGGTGGGTCGTCGAGCTAAGAGCTTTGACATTAAACAGACATAAAAAATCAAAACATGTAAATTGAAAACAGACAGAAAGACTCAAAAAACTAGAGGCCTGCCTGGTAGCGTCCTCCGCCTTGTGGTCTTTAACCTGGTGCATCTCCTCCAATGCCTTCCTCCTCGTCCAATTCGGGTACCCAATCGATCATGAGACCATCTTGCACATCGGTGATCTTCATTCCTGGGGGCAACTTGGGAATCAACCGATTGCGGTGGAAATGGTTCGACCACTTCTTCATTTGGCCTGTCTGGGCTTCACCTTGCTGCAGTTCAGCCTTACCTTTGTCTTTCTCCTCCATGCCTGGCTGCTGATGGCTAATACGATGATCCTCCAATTGTCCTTGGACCGTCGTCGCGCTGGGGGATTGAAGCAGGTCCGTGGATGCTGACTGTTCGCTGGTGGTGTCTTCCTCCCTCATCGTGTCTTCCAAAGGGGTCGGAGAGCGCTCCCCCTCTGAATTCTCAGGACTGATGTGATTTTCCTCTTCCTCAGAGAAAATCACCATAACGAGTGCTGTGATTGTGGGTTTGTCGAGCCTACTTTTAAAGCGGAATTTCGCAGTTTGGACAGAATTATCCAGTGAAGTGTCCGAGTCCTCCGAGGCATGGGTAGCGGGGTAAGCCGTTGATAGCGGCGCAATTCTTTGTGGAGACGACCTACCCCTACCTCCCGTTCGACCCCTGTTCCCAGCATGACGACCTCTGCGCGGAGTAGCTCTGAAACGGGGCGGCATTTTCCAAATATGCAGCGAGCCAGTCGCACTTCCCCACCACAGACGAAGACCCGTATGCGGAGAATTACCCAAATTCTCAGTGGTGAAAGTGCTGCCGCCAACTCTGAATCGCCCCCCCACCCAATTTCGCTCCAGTTCCTGCAGAAAGACCTCAATTATGCCCCTTGGACTTCCCCAATTCTCTGTTTCTGTCGCTGCTGTCGAGGGGAATTGCCCACTTGACGTTAATCCCCAGCTGGTGCGCTTAGTATTCTGCACTGGAAGTGTCTTCACCCTTTGTGACAGGGCAAACCTCCCTAAAATTCCGCCTCCGGCATTCTCAGGCCCAATTCTCTTGTAATCTGCTGCACCATCCAGCAGAATGAACACCACAGCTCTGTCTGAACTCTCCCTGCTGTTCTCCATCCTACCTTGGTTAATGTGGCTACCTCCCGCGCCCTGTGTAACCGTTGCTTGCAGGCGTATTGAATAGCATTCAATACCCATCGCATCCGCCTTTGAAACCATATCAAGTTGCCTCCTGGCCACCTGCCTCCATGTGCTTGTGCGTGTCTGCATAGCATGCGCCTTAATTGACAGGTTAAACACCCGCATCCGGGTGGGAATTCATAGTGCTTTAGTGCTGCTCTTAATAGGCATTTGATGTGTCAAGTGTGGATTGCTAGAGAGCTTAAGGAAGGTCATGAAGTTTTGTTGCCTTGTGTGAGAGAGAGAGTTGTTTGTCTTGGGAGATCTACCTTCAAGGGTGAATGCTTATAAGACTTGCTGGCTGGACCCTCTTGAGAAGGACTCAGCGTCAGAACATTGGTTGTACCTTTCTCTGTTTTTGATTAATAAAAGATAGATGACTACTGTTATGGTTCCATTCTCATTTGTCTTATAATGGTTAATGTGAATTACATCCTTTCTGACTGATGTATAGTTGCTTTTACTAGATTTCACACTTGTGTTTGTTTTCTCTTTGCATGTGCAGGTGTCCATCCACGAGGATAGTGGAGGATTGTGACCGACCAGAGCAGAGGAGCAAGAGCGGCATCTCTTCATCAAACAATAGTGCTGGAATCCAAGTAGGTGTTCATTGCCCACTTTTTAATTGCAACTAGCAGCTTATGTAGTAGCATTGATTGATTGTTGCTAGACCCGTTCTGGGCTAGTAGGGATCGCCTCTATCCGTAGAGGGGATTTACCTCCCCAAAAAGCCGATTTCTGGGTATTAACTTTGGGTCAATCATCACCAAACCATCTGTCGTGTCGTTGTGTTCAAGAGCTCAGTGCAAATAAGCCATTCATCTGCAAAATTTCTGTCATCCATCTTGACCATCCCTGAGTTAGTCCTTGCAACTAAATTTCTTCAACTTGATCTATGATTTCATGTTGTGGGCTTTCCTGCGATGGATCGCTTTCTATCGACTTCAGCTCATTATCTAGAAAGATGATCTAGGAATCGTCAGTACCTTGAGATCTGCATGCCTCAATGGCAGGTTTCTCGCCTTTGACGACAGTTTACATCATTGACTTTCGATCAAAGGATTCCATGACATGTTCGACATCAACACATCTTATCACATTTCATGGATTGTGATGAGTACTTTGAGAGCCATTGTCATTATTGGTGGTTTCTCTCACGCTTGTTAACAGTTTACATCATTGACTGGTAATCAAGCGGTTTCTACCATGTTCGACTTCGACACATTCAATCGCATGGATAGAATTGTACTGTTTCGGGACGTAGAAATGAAGACCCTCATCCAGGTTGCGAGGAATTTTGTATTCGTTATATTATGGAATATTCATAAACAGATGGCTGCGTCCATACTATGTCCACATGTGTCTGTACTTATGATGTGTTACGAGATCATTCCTATATCAGAGCAGTAGTTAGTCTTCTATTCAGTTTTCAGTCTCTTAGTCAGTTTTTATCTGAGTATGGGAATGCCTACCTCAGCGATGATATGATCTCATATATATATTTTGCATTGAATGTTTTTACAGGTTCCAACCGGGCTCTCTAGAAGATGATCCTCGAAATGATAAAGTACTTCACTCTTCCTAAATGATAAATGAAGAATCCTCATCTACTACAGACTTCGCACTTTAGGGGGCAATCTGTTACACAAAAATATCGTCACCTTCATTATTTGCAGTCGGTATGGGTCTATCACCACCTATACCAGCCTCCTAAGCAAGTCTCAGACCTCAGCTCTTCAAAACAAGCTTTGGAAATGAGAGAAAGACATCGAAAAAGCAATGTAACTCTGGTTCCGCACTTTCTCTCACTTTTGCCTGCGGGCCCGCATCTTTTGTTCAGAATACCTGCGTACTTATACGCTCTGTATGTAAAGGGGAGGGTGCGTACCCCTGTGAAAGTCAAAAGGCACAATTTTTATCTTAAAAAAATCACTTTGGGTTAATTCTAGATGTTTCTAGAAGGAATTTTGACGTGGATTGTTCGCTCCAAAGTGGTTCATGCATCCCAAAAGAGAAGGAGCTAATCCCTTGTTAGGAGGAGCTATCCCTTTGAAGGAGGATTCTATCCCTTTGAAGGAGGACCTAGTAACTGCCCTCCATTACACTATAAATTGAGGCATTGGGTTAGTGGCTAGGGAGGTTAGAAGCTGAACATTTTTGAGGGTAAATGCTGGTGTCACGCGGAAAGAGTTAATCTTGCAGACAAAACCAACCTCCCTAGAAGCCTAAGACTTTCTAGTGACAAACAAGACAATTAAGAGCAATCCTTCTCTAAACATGCATTTATCACACGAGAAATCAAGTGTTTTAGATCTTCTCCTTTTGAATTAATACAATCAAGCTCATTTTTCTCAACAAGTATCTCATGTTATTTGTTTCATGGACTCCTTGACTTTCATGTTAAATATGTTTTATAATATTGGATATTCAAGTGTTATTTAATCGTTTGCCTTGTTTGTGCTTGCAGGTTTGCGACAAAGGAACTTACTTGGATCAAAGGAGCGAAGGCATCCAAACTTGCGTTGGACATGAGGTAGGCCTTAAAACACACTTGTTTCCCATTACTTATAAAGCACATTTAGAGAAAGATAGTGTCTGGTTGGTTTTTTTGTCATTAGGTCTTCATTAGATTCTAGGAAGGTATATCTTCTCCGCAAGATCGACTCATTCCGCGTGGCACCTTGTGTTCATAAAGATGCCTTCAATGACAGCCAGTTGTTATTATCATCTTAATGGAGTCAAAGGAATCTTCTCAGACGTCAGTGGGACATCATCACTGCCAGTTCTAATGCATGTATTCAAAACAGATAGTGTATGTTGTCATGGAGTAAAGTGGAAATGGAAAGAGTATTTTCAGGAAAATGGTCTATTCGCATCAGATAGTTGATGGCCGCATTGAGTTGTTTATATAAGTCATTGTTTTATTATAGAACCTTCTTCAGATGAATTAAAGGTATCAGTATGTGTATGATGTGGTGATAAACACATGGAAAATGTAACGTGGCAATCGTTGCAATATGTGGGCATTCGATTCATCTAAAGAGCACATGTGGCGGTTTGACCCATATTTTAGCATTAAATATTGGGTACCTCTCCCAATTTCTGTAAAGTGGCATTCAAAAGTTTGATTACCTATTTTTGTCTTTAGCTAGTCTATGCTCCAGGATTAGTTTTCATGGGTCATTAGAAATCCTTAAGCTGGAATAATGGGAGGCTTTTTCTAGAGCAGATCGAAGATTCTTTTCTATCTTCATGGCTTCAGGTGAAACAACGCCCTTGTTTTGGGTCGATCTGTTTTCTCCTAGGATAGTTTATTTAATGTGTTGAGAAATCATTTGAAGGGAGAGTTCTGAGAGTTGGTAGAGGAAAAAGGATAGAGCTTTATTGTACAGTTTTGGAGAGGGATTTAATGGCAAAATACAGCTCTGACTCCTGAGATTCCTGTGGTATGACATTTGACATATGTTTCTTCTATTGTTTCATATGTAATCTCGTAATGTTTTCCTTTCATTTCCTAATCGTTTCTAAATGAATTCTTTTAAGTGAGAAAGGAAGAATCCAATTCATTTGCTCTGCCTTGAGGAAGTTTTCATATTTAATGTTTTCTTCTGTTTGACAAGGATCCATGTTTTATGCCCTTGTCAACCTCTCAAACAGTTCAGCCACTCCACATTATTTCAAAAGTGATGTTAAATTTCTTGCCTATCTTGCCTCAGGAGATAATCTGTGTTTTTAATTATATTTCCATGTTCAAGCCGTTCTTTGCCCCATGCAGCCCAGAAAACCCCATCATTTATTAAAATCAAACATCCCTATCTATTTACTAGCCTAAAATCAAAATTAGTGTTTCATTTAGGTCATCTCAGATCCTATTGGACATCTTTCACTAAGTTTGACCCGGAGAGAGCCCTCTCTTGTCCTCGTAGGGCTAGCTACGAGGCTGAGCTTGGTTTGATGTTGCCTCGAGTTTTGCCTTCCTCAGGCTGAGGCAAATTTGAGCGCTAACAGACTCCTTGATCACTATGATGAACATGATTTATTATATTATCTATGCAGGTGTTCTTTGATGTGTGCTTGTTTGTGTTTGCAGGTTATTGAAAAGGAAACTCTTTGAAGCTGTTGGAGCAAGGCTGCCACAAACTAGCATTGGACTTAAGGTAGGGTCTAAAACACCTCTTAGTTTTTATTAATGAATCGTAATATGTTTAGAGAAAAGTAGATTTGCTTGTCCTGTTTGTTACTAGATATCAATTGATACCATGGAGATCGGTCTTGTCCGCAAGAACGATTTATCCGCTTAACACATCTCCTCCAAAATTGATGAAACTTTCTGGGTTTTCTTATTTTCTGATGTTGAATACAAATCTACAATCCATTTGTTAAGAGGAATCACCAATTCAATGCACAGTGGTGGTGGTGCTGCACATCAGCTGGAATTTCCTGTGTTGCCTAATTCAAAAATTGGAAAATGACAAAATTGTTTCAAAATTTGCCCAATTTTGGCTCAATGCTGCATCATGGGTTATTTTGTTGGGCTGAAGTCACATCAGCCAAAATGTTGACCTTTTCATCCTTATTTTTTCCTTTTAAGGCCCTCCTTAATCTTGCCTTCAGGTGTTTGATCCTCTTGTTGCACATTCTATTCTA
This sequence comes from Pinus taeda, assembly GCA_000404065.3. Classification (NCBI taxonomy): domain Eukaryota; kingdom Viridiplantae; phylum Streptophyta; class Pinopsida; order Pinales; family Pinaceae; genus Pinus; species Pinus taeda. The sequence goes on along the minus strand of APFE030127000.1, from coordinate 119,837 downwards.
GGTCAAATAATGGTGGGCCATATGCCTTAGCATCTTGTTGTCTCTATTTTCTTTCTTCAAAAGGCCCTCAAAGTGGATATTAACCCTTTCAAGCCATATATTTCTCTCATGATCCACTTAACCCTCTCTAAATTAACTGACAAATCTTGTATCTTGTCCTCTTGCTTCTTGATGATCATGTCTTTGATAGTCCTTGGATCTTGAGCATCCAAGTCAATGACATTAACTCTTTGTGTCTCCTCATGGTCAACAAGGTCAAAACCTCTCTCCATTTTTATGCCTGTGAACACTTGTGGGTGTATGGACAATGGTGAAGTGAAAACAGAGTGCAGGAATGAAGTGGACAGAGTGTATGGAGGGGTATGTGAACGTATGAGATGTAAATAAAGTTTAGGGAATGTGAACGGGGTTTAGGAGAGAGGGTAGGGTTTCTAGGGGAATAGGTAAGGTTTGTAGGGGAGTAGGTAGAATAGGTTTTGTATGTGGAGGGTTAGAGTTTTATGTAGAATAGGGTTTGGGAATAGTGGGATGTATGGATTAGGGTTTGGGGATTGGAAAAAATAGATGAAGGGAATAATGTCTAGCGAGTTAGGGAAGGGATTAGGAGATATGTTTTGGGCAAATGGATTTAGGGCATAGGGTTTTAGAAGAAGAATGATAAATAGTTGTGGTATGAAATGTATGAGGTAGTTTTAGAGACAAATTAGGGCTTAGTTTTTAGAGAGGTATAAACCACCAAAAATTCATGTAAACCCTAGTTTCAACTGAAAAGAGGATCTACTTACTTGATAGGAGGTGACATGAGGCAACTGCAATGATTGAAGATGATTTTTAGAGGTTTGGAAGCTTCACAGCCCAATGCGTAGCACCTCCATGATGCGCAGTGCCTGTGTATTTTTTTGAAGGAAGTTTGGCTTCGATGTGCAGTGCCTCCCTGATGTGCAGCACCATCTTCCCAATGCGCAATGCCACTGTTCCTATGTGCATCAGCAAATTCAAGGCGAGTTTTGACTGCCTTTCCGATGTGAAAATTGGGCATGTGACAGCTCATTGGAAATTTTGTCGAGTCTACTTTCTAGAACATTTTTAATTTTTCAATTTCGAGTTCATTTGTCCTATCAAAAGTCAAATCGCCCAAGACTGGTCAAAATGTGCAAAATGAGGTTTCCTAAATGCAAAGCGTTATTGCAGTCAACTTTTGAAGGTCTTCCTCAACTCCAAATTGAGATCATGATAGCTCATTGGAAATAGCTCTCTACCTAGATATCATTTAAATCATCAAGAAAGTCATTTGAACATCCCAACTAGGTGAAATCTTGATTTTCCCATGGTCACTCCAGAAGTGCATCAATCCTCCTGAGGCCAATGATGTTTTCAACATTTCTCCCAAACCATGAAACCTGTGTAAAAAATGAAGGAGGTTTTTATTCTTGGGTAAATGATGGACAAAAACTCTCTCACTTTTGTCAAATTCATCTTTTATTGCTCATATACATAATTTGAAGAAAACCTATCCCGATATGTGGAACAGGGGAATAGTAAAAATGAAGGGAAACGAACGGGATGAGGGGCTTCTAAATTATAGAGAAAATTTTGGGAAGTAGGGAGGGATGTTAGGAAGTAGGGGAAAGTGGAATTTCAAAGATTGAGTGAGGGGAAGGGGTCCAAAAGGGCAAAGCACAGGCCTAGCCTAGAAAATTGTCAAATTGTAGCAATAAACTAGGGTTTGTGGGAAAATGATGAATTTGAGGGATATGAGTGATGGGAAGCATTTAAGAAGGTATATTAGGGATAGGGTAAGGTGTACGAACATCAGGACACAAGTTTTGTTAATCATTTGGCCATCAACAAAAATTGCCTTCAAAACCCTTGGAGAGGGAAATGGACCTTACCCAAGTACAAATAAAGCACGAATAAGTTGTAAAATGATCCATTGGAACCTGAAATGATGATAACTATTTTAATGATGGTATACTAAGATGAATGGTGATATGGAACAATAGTTGGAAGACTTTTGAAGGAGTGAAAACAACCCTAGACCTAATACCTAGTGACCAAATTTTACTTAAAGACTCACTGAAATGACAAAATTTGACTTTGACACCCTAAGACCACTTTGTAAGAGCATTTTTTATCACTGATGGAAGGCTTCAAAGGCTGACATTAACATTGGCTCCATTGGGGATGATAGGTCTTTGGAAGTGCCAAGAAAATTGTAGACCTAGTAGTCTTATCCATTAGGCATGGAGTCGAAAACTCTAACTGAAATGCTTGACCAAATACTGATAACTCAAATACACAAACTAACTCTTACTCAACTAAAGATTGACTCAATACTAAAACATAACTAACAGACTGGAAACTATACTCAAAATGGAGCTTATTCAATAAAACCTACTCTAACTGTTCTAGTCATCACCTGATCAAGTGAAGTGAAACAACCAATGCAACCAAGTAAGCATTTTGGCTATTGTTTGAATTCTCCACAAGTGCTTGCTTATGAACAACATGAGAAAACTATTGAAAGGCAACTCCCATGAAAACTTGTAAGCAGATCCATTGAATAATATGGATTCTCTATTCGACTCCAAAAGTACTGCATAAGGATCTTGAAATTCATGTGCACTGGGACTTAGCTGATCCGATGGATTACTTTTCTCCTCCTCATACCATGAATGCATACTTTCATCTAAGCTTTGTGACAAGCTTCTTGCTGAAAATGACAAAGAAACCGGCTGTCAGATAAAGTTTGTATTAATACTTGTTTCAATCTCATAGTTCGCTAGTGGATAAGGACTTTGAATACAGACATCACCCAACACATTAGCTATTGGATCATGAAAAACTTGAAAAGACTTTTGCAACCCATTTTCTATTGGTTCCAATGAGATTGCATGATTTTCTACGGGCTGCTCATTTGAAGATATACTATGCAAATTTACCTTCAAAAACTGAAATGATTCAAAATAGAATGCTACGAAATCATCTTGCATCATTTGATCATATGTTCCATCTTCCAAGTCTTCATCTACAATATGACATTTAGTGGTATTTGGGGGCTTCAAATCTAGACATGAGAAGTCTTGAACAAGGATTTCGTTTCCCTCTAGATGATCAAGATCAAAACTTATCGACGGTTGATTTCTGATTGTACACAAGTTGTCTCTGATGACCTGGAATGAAGCAAAACAAAAATGCAAATATCCTTCACTTACTTCAAAATTTGCTACACTTTCCTCCTCACTTCCATATCTGATATGCAATGATTTCTCACTATATTTGAGCTGCTGAAAGTGAACTTCGTCCTTCCACAAACCAGCTGCTCATTTATCTGCAAAACTAACTTCTGTTTGGAGGACATAATCATCATCATACTGATCGAACTGAGGCAAATCATCAGTAAAAAAACATATCATCAAGCATACATGTCATATCAGCAGATCCTCTTCTCCAAAATGATCTATAAAACAATCATTATCAGGTCTATGACAACTGGGATAAGAATGAATATGTTTTGGAACATAAACTTCTTCCTCTTCAATCAGCTAGCAATGGTCTTGAACATTATACTCATTCCTTGTGGTGATCCTTTGCATCATCTCTTCCACTGCACTTACCAAACTGTCGAGCTTTACCTCTAACGATGTCGATTCCTCTGGATCTATGTTCTTCATCTCTTCTTCCTTAAGCTTTTCCCTTCTGATCAGTAAATTAGCCTCTACATCTATTGGATTGTTTTGCATCTCCTCAAGTGTTGCAAGGTTCATTTCTCTCATCTGAAACTCCATTTACAGATCAAAGACTTCCGGGTAGTGTATGAGAGTGGATCCAGGAGGATGCCTTATATTAGCAGGCATCGAACAATAAACTTGGTTAAATCTGGTAAAAAACTGTTGTACTATCTCCCCTGGCTATCTTTTCAGCTGGTTATATTCTTCTAGAACCAAGAAAGGGTTTTGTCTGACCACCCACTTGTCGAGGAAAATTTTGATGAATTGCTAGAAATTTGAAATGCTCACAACGGGCAAGGTTTTGAACCAAATCTTAACTTTGCCTTGCAAAGAAAGAGCAAAAAGCCTAACACTGACATCTTCTTCATCATCTTCAAAAAGGTCAAGAAAAGACTCAAAATTCAGTACATGTCTCTCAGCAGTGATGTTGTCACATTCACCATCAAATCTTGGTAGATATAGGTAATGATTTTTAGGGAAAGCATGGGATATGGGAGATAAAATTAGAGACTTGTGTCTATCTAGAACTTTACAAGGTGTAGGAGTATGTACAAAAGGTGTAGAATCAGTCTTGGTCTCTTTAGGCTCATCAGTTTGAAGACGATCATCACAAGGTTCAAGATTATGGTCTTGATCAAGATCAAAGGCATGCACATATTTTGTATCCACAATCTTCAAAGGGAAAGAATCAAATGTAGATCTAGGATCTTTCCTCGAATACAATATACTTTTTAAAGCCTTCTTGACACTCTCGGGAAATGAGAAGAAGTAATTTATAATAAAGAACATAATGTCTTGGATGAAATTCCAACTTGAATACCTGATTTTTCCATATTGTCCCTTCGTGTTTCTGCTGCTCGGGTTCATCCTCTAGTGGAGTCCTTGGATCTGATCTCGAAACTGATTTGGAGTCGCCAAGTGAATGATTTCAGCCTTGATGTGTCTGATGGTTTTTCACCATCAACAATCAGATCTAAACTTGATACATTTTGTTGAGGAACATAAAACTATGTTCCCCAATATGGTCACCACTATGTTAGAGCCTAGATCAACCTCAGGCTGAAGGAAGGCAAGTCTAGGGTAACATCAAACCATGCTTAACCTGGTAGCTAGCCCTACCAGGTCGAGAGAGGGCTCTCCCTTGTCAATCGCAATTAGGATATTGGCAATTAGGGCTTGAGATGATTGAATTTAATGTAGATTTTAGGCTAGGTATAGTAGCTCAGGATTTCTGGTTTGATTTTTTAGGTTTTGGTTGTTGGATCAATTGGAGAAGGCAGATTGGGTCTAGGAAATCAAGTCAGAATTGTAGACATGTTCTATGGTGCGAGATAGATAAGTGTTTATGCACTAGTAATTGAGTGAAATTGTTGATTTAAGACCACTAAGGGGCTGACAAGGGCATGCAAAGGCCATGAATCCTCTTCAGATTGCCGAAAACATTAAAAACTAAACGCATTCCCAAGGTACAACATTGATATCATTGTATTTTGCCTATTTCTCTTGATTCATTTAGTTTAGAGGAAAGGAAAGATTTTGAAACATATAACACATGAGAAAAACTTATTACAGAAGAAGAAACAATAAAAAAACACAGTATCACAAGAATCCCACAAAAATAGTTGCAAAACATGGTTTTATTTCTTGCCAATCTGTTGATACAAGTATACAATGTGTGCACCACTTCCAAAAAGTCCAACCTTTACAAATGACTGAGAAAAGACATCATATAGACCTCAAAACCATCTGAGCTATCCATTAGGGGTCGAATCCATGAGTCAAGGAACTGTTTCAACAACATCTAAACTAGGAACAAGAAAATAGGCAATGGAACAGCTTGCCTCTAAAACAAGGAAAATTTTAAGAAGCACCCTAAATTTATTTGTATAATAAATGCGCGAATCCCCATGATACATACGAAAAATGGGAGACGATTTTTTCAATAATATAATATGTATATATAATTTTTTTGGTGAATCTCTCACTGGATTATATTATCTTGTAAAGTCATGGAAAATATATCACTAAATGATAAAATATTGTAAGATCTTGGCAAATCTTTCACTGAATAATAAAAGGTGAAGTCTTGGTGAATTTTTTTGTTAAAGTATGAAACCATATATGATAATAGGAAAACATATTCATTAAATTTTAATATACTAACATACTTGTTTGGAAAAAAGAAACATAATTTTCTCTTCCTACAAACAATGTTGCAAGTTTCAGTGGCCATGTTTGTCAAGGTTCTCTCTATACACTCTTTCATATCCTTCTATTAGTTTTGATATTATTCCACAACAAAGTTCTTGTAGGTGTTGATCTTGACCACCAATTCTGTCAAGGTAGGAGATATTAATGTTTTCTCTACCACTTTTGTCAAGCTATCAAATTTGTTTCTTATTCCATAGACTCCAACTGTGAGATAGAAAAAAACACATTTTGTTTACCCCAACACGCCAACAGGTAGTAAGCCCCAACTATATAATATAAGAAAGTAGTAGGTATCCCAAAGGCCTGAAGGGGATCTAATGGAAAGAAGTGACCATTGTCAAAAGCCTTTCAATCAATATATTAATATATACATATAGATTTTTTTTTTGTAGGTTGGGGCGGGACTCTTCGATTTACATGTCCATTAAGTACCCCTCAACGGGGGAAGGGTAGCCCAAGATTTGAACCCAAGACTTCCGGTTCGGTGAGACTTCATTTCCACGGCCATTGCCGCTTGAGCTACCCCATGTGGACTAATATATACATATAGATTTATTATTATTTTAATTAGACATTTTCAATTAAATCATAAAATTTAACTACGTCTCTCCCAATCTAAATTTCTTATTAGCATAATTCACTACCTTCATATGTCTTGCATTTTTTAACAACGTTGTAACATGTGGATTAATTTTCTTTTTGGTGCACAATCTCTGCCTTTTAGGACAATATGGCGCACTGGCCCAACCCCTATAGATCATTACGACCAATTAAGAAAAACAGAGAAGATGAAAGGTTGTACAAACCAACATATTTTTCAAGCATTGGCCCAACCCCTACAGATCATTACGACAAATTAAGAATAATAGAGAAAATGAAAGGTTGTACAAACCAGCATATTTTTGAAACAACTAATCCAACATCAGTACCTTAACTTTTTCATGAAGATATCATATTGAGAACATTTGAAAAATGGTGGGAAATCTGGGCACTAACTATCTCTCTTCTGCGAGGGTGATGCAGAAAGAGCGATGAGATTTCATTATTTTGAATTTTTTTTTTTGTTAAATCAAAAAAACCAATATTAATGGAGATATTGGTATTTTTTACTAAATTTTATGAAGTGACTAAATGTAGTTTTAACCATTCACCTTAATATGTTTTTTATAATATAATTTCCTAAGTCTATTTAATATCTTCATTATCATAAAAACAAACCTATATCCATCTTAACTCCACTTCTTGGAGGGATGAAATCTATTTATCCCTCTCAACACTTCGGAATTAAGATGGATCTAAGCTAATAGAATTTCCCCTTTAAATAGTCTATGCTCACATGAATACCATGTTATTACCATGGGTCAATACCATGGGTTATCATAAACTTGGAGCCTAAAAACTACTATTAGTAATTTATAAAAATTAATAAAATTAATAATTGATTTTTTTTTAACCAAATTAAAATGTTTAAGTGACATTAAATTACAAGATCCATTTTTACCCTTGATCTACCAAGCCCAAGGATCAAATATTTTTTCGCTCTATGCTATTTTGCATATCAAGCTTAGTAGATCCAGAGTAAAGATGGATCTATGCTGGTTTAATTCCCCCTTTAAATAGCCTACATTCCACGTGAATACCATGGGTCAATACCATGTGCCATATTTTTTTTTATTAATACTAATATTAGGGTTAATAATGGGTTAATAATGTTTTTTTTACATGACATTAATAATAATTTGGCCTATGGTATTTGGCCCATAGGCTTCACCTAACTATAACACAGTTTTTGAGTGTTCTTAAATATAATGTGACTTCTCGAGTAAATATAAAAAATTGTTTTATTTATTTACCATACCTCTCATTTATTTATATTTTTATTAATTTACCATACCTATTTTATAAATATGGTATTTTGCCCATAGGATTCACTTAAATAAAACCTCTTTTTTGAGCCTTCTTAAATAGAAAGAGGGTTATGATGAACATAAATATAAAAAGAGGTTTTATTTATTTACATACCTCTAGTTTATTTATATTTATATTTATTTACCATACTTTTGGAGTAAGTATAAAAAGAGGTTTTATTATATATACCATACTCCACTTTATTTATTTATTTATTTATTTACACGTAAATATAAGGTGACTTATGGAGTACATATAAAAGAATGTTTTCCATTATTCTTTATATGAGTATGACTGAACATATGCAAACTTGGAATATGGCAAGTACATTATTCAATCTTTAAAAAAAATGAAAATAAGATACTAGAATTTTAAAATAAATTGAATTATTCTTTTGTGACTATTTGTTCCAAAAAATAAGGTCATTTTTTCAAAATTAACCCCAATACCATGAAATACGAGAAAATGAAAGAAAAAAACCTTTTTTACAGTGAATGTGGAGGGTGAAATAACTATCATAAATACCTATTCTTGAAAATTGGGGCAAATGGAAGGTTGTAACTCCAAATTTCAAGGGCTAAATTTACTTTTTTTACTGTCTCCCTTAAAATAAGGTAGGCTAACCTCCATACCTAATTTTTTATAAAATAAATTTGAGGCGATTTGTAACAATGTACTGTGATACAAATATTCGCTCAATAAAAATATAAAACACCTTAATTTCGCCCAAGGGTGAAAATTCGTCCCTAAAATTTTCCATTCTCTAAAACTACACCTTAATTTTGCCCAAGGGCAAAAATTTGCCCCTAAAATTGTCCATTCTCTAAAACTAAGGAAACTGATACATTTAGTTTAAAATCACCTTTTCTTTGATGTATCTACCCCATCAAGTGTTTTACATCAAAATTTACTTCATATTACATCATTTACCAAGAAAAGAAGAAAAAGACATTTGTTGAATAGACTAGGCGAAATTTGACTTTTAGGCAAAATTGACAAAATTTGCCTGATGCATAGTGCCCTGAGCCTAATGCACAGCACCGCTTCACGGCTACTTTTGGAGGCCTTCCACTCATCCAAATCAGGCCCAAGATATCTTGTTGGAAAACCCTGCCTGTCTAGTTTTTGGAACACTTTGAATTTTTTGATTTGGAGGTCATTTTCCCCCTCCAAAGTGGATTCTCCCAAGACTAGTTCCTGTGTGTCCAGAAAGTGGCAGAGAGGGCACTTTTTGAGTGCTTTTTGCCCTTTTAGTGGCTAAAATATCCTCCAGAATTGATGAAACTTTTTGGGTTTTCTTATCTTTTGATGCTAAATCCAAATCTACAAGCCATTTGTCAAGAGGATGCATCAATTCAATGCGCAGCGCCACCGGACAGAATTTCCTGTGTTGCCTAAATCAAAAATTGGAAAATGACAACATTGTTTCAAAATTTTCCCAATTTTGACTCCAAGCTGCATCATGGGTTACTTTGTTGGGCTATAGTCACATCAGCCAAAATTTTGAGCTTTTCATCCTTCCTTTTGCCTTTTAAGGCCCTCCTTAATCTTGCCTTAAGGTGCTTGATCCTCTTGTTGCATATTCTATTCCGGGTCAAATAATGGTGGGCCATATGCCTTAGCATTTTGTTGTCTCTATTTTCTTTCTTCAGAAGGCCCTCAAAGTGGATATTTACCCTTTCAAGCCATATCTCCCTCTCATGATCCACTTAGCCCTCTCTAAATTAACTAACAAAGCTTGTATCTTGTGTTCTTGCTTCTTGATGATCATGTCTTTGACAGCCCTTGGATCTTGAGCATCCAAGTCAATGACATTAACTCTTTGTGTCTCCTCATGGTTAACAAGGTCAAAATATCTCTCCATTTTTATGGCTTTGAACACTTGTGGTTGTATAGACAATGGTGAAGTGAAAACAGAGTGGAGGAATGAACTGGAAAGAGTGTATAGAGGGGTATGTAAATGTATGAGATGTAAATAGAGTTTAGGGAATGTGAACGGGATTTAGGAGAGAGGGTAGGGTCTTTAGGGGAATAGGTAAGCTTTGTAGGGGAGTAGGTAGAATAGTTTTTGTATGTGGAGGGTTAGGGTTTTATGTAGAATAGGGTTTGGGAATAGTGGGAAGTAGGGATTAGGGTTTGGGGATTGGAAAATAGATGAAGGGAATAATGTCTAGGGAGTTAGGAAAGGGATTAGGAGATAGGTTTCGAGCAAATGGATTTACGACATAGGGCTTTAAAAGGAGAATGATAAACATATGTGGTATGAAATTTATGATGTAGTTTTAGAGACAAATTAGGGCTTAGTTTTTAGAGAGGTATAAACCACCAAAAATGTAAACCCTAGTTTCAACTAAAAAGAGGCTCTACTTACTTGATAGGAGGTGACATGAGGCAATTGTAGTGATTGAAGATTATATTTAGAGGTTTGGAAGCTGCATAGAACAATGTGCAGTGCCACCAACCTAATGCGCAGTGCCTCCCTGATGCGCAGCGCCAGCTTCCCAATGTGCAGCGCCACTGTTCCTATGCACAACGACAAATTAAAGGTGAGTTTTGACTACCTTCCCGTTGTTAAAATTGGGCATGTGATAGCTCATTGGAAATCGTGTCGAATCTATTTTCTAGAACATCTTGAATTTTTCAATTTGTAGTTCATTTGTCCTGTCACGAGTCAAATCTCCCAAGAATGGTCAAAATGTGCAGAATGAGGTTGCCTAAATCCAGAGTGCTATTGCAGTCAACTTTTGAAGGTCTTCCTCAACTCCAAATTGAGATCATGATAGCTCATTGGAAATATCTCTCTCTCTAGATATCATTTAAATCATCAAGAAAGTAATTTGAACATCCCAGCTAGGTGAAATATTGATTTTCCCATGGTCGCTCCAGAAGTGCATCAATCCTCCTGAGGCCAATGATGTTTTCGACATTTCTCCCAAACCATGAAACTTGTGTAAAAACTGAAAAAGGGTTTTCTTCTTGGGTAAATGATGGGAGAAAAACACTCTCACTTTTGTCAAATTCATCTTTTATTGCTCAGAAACATAGTTTGAAGAAAACCTATCCCGATATGTGGAACAGGGGACTTGTAAAAATGAAGGGAAATGAAGGGAATGAGGGGCTTCTAAATTATTGAGAAAATTTTGGGAAGTAGCGAGGGATGTTAGGAAGTAGGGGAAAGTGGAATTTCGAAGAGTGAGTGAGGGGATGGGGTCCAAAAGGGCAAAACACAGGCCTAGCCTAGAAAATTGTCAAATTGTAGCAATAAACTAGGGTTTGTGGGAAAATGATGAAATTGAGGGATATGAGTGATGGGAAGCATTTAAGAAGGTATATTAGGGATAGGGGAAGTTGTATCAACATCAGGACACAAGTTTTGTTGATCATTTAGCCATCAACGAAAATTACCTTCAAAACCCTAGGAGAGGGAAATGGACCTTACCCAAGTACAACTGAAGCACGAAAAAGGTGTAAAATGATCCATTGGAATCTGAAATGATGATAACTCTTTTAATGATGGTACACTAAGCTGAATGGTGACATGGAACAATACTTGGAAGACTTTGGAAGGAGTGAAAACAACCCTAGACCTAATACCTAGTGACCAAATTTTACTTGAAGACTGACTGAAATGACAAAATTTGACTTTGACACCCTAAGACCACTTTGTAAGAGCATATTTGATCACTGATGGAACGCTTCAAAGGTTGACACTAACATTGGATCCATTGGAGATGATAGCTCCTAGGAGGTGCCAAGAACACTACAGACCTAGTAGTCTTATCCATTAGGCATGGAGTCAAAAACTCTAACTGAAATGCTTGATCGAATACTGATAACTCAAATACACAAACTGACTCTTACTCAACTAAAAATTGACTTAATACTAAAACATAACTGATAGACTGGAAGCTATACTCAAAATGGAGTTTATTCAATAAAACCTACTCTAACCATTCCAGTCATCAGCTAATCAAGTGAAGTGAAACAACCAGTGTAACCAAGTAAGCATTTTGGCTGTTGTTTGCATTCTCCACAAGTACTTGCTTATGAACAACAAGAGAAAACTATTGAAAGGCAACTCCCATGAAAACTTGTAAACAAATCCATTGAATAATATGGATTCTCTATCCAACTCCAAAAGTATTTCATAAGGATCTTGAAATTCATGTGCATTGGGAATTAGCTCATCCAATGGATTAATTTTCTCCTCCTCATACCATGAATGCAAACTTACGTCTAAGCTTTGTGACAAGAATCCTGCTAAAAATGACAAAGAAACTGTTATCGGATCAAGTTTGTATCAATACTTGTTTCAATCTCACAGTTAGCTAGTGGAGAAGGACTTTGACTGCAGACATCATCCAACACATTAGCTATTGGATCATGAAAAACTTGAAAATACTTTTGCAACCCATTTTCTATTGGTTCCAATGAGATTGCATGATTTTCTATAGGCTACTCATTTGAAGATATACTATGCAAATTTCCCTTCAAAAACTGAAATGATTCAAAACATAATGGTACAAAATCATTTTGCATCATTTGATCATATGTTCCAGCTTCCAAGTCTTCATCTACAATATGACATTCAGTGGCATTTGAGGGCTACAAATCTAGACATGAGAAGTCTTGAACAAGGATTTCATTGCCCTCTAGATGGTCAAGATCAAAACTTATCGACGGTTGATTTCTGATTGCACGAAAGTTGTCTCTGATCATCTGGAACAAAGAAAAACATAAAGGCAAAGATCCTTCACTTACTTCAAAATTTGCTACACTTTCCTCCTCACTTACATAGCTAATATCCAATGACTAATCACTGTATTTGAGCTACTGAAAGTGAACTTCCTCCTTCCACAAACCAGTTGTTTATTTATCTACAAAACTAGCTTCTGTTTGGAGGACATAATCATCATCATACTAATCAAATTGAGGCAAATCATTAGTAAAAAACACATCATCAAGCATACATGTCATATCAACAAATCTCTCTTCTCCAAAATGATCTATAAAACAATCATTAAGGAATTTAGACTTCTGTGATCCATAACATTGTTTAGAGAATTTTCGGCGAAATCACATAAATAATAATTTGTCGACGCGTTTCGAACCAACCAGTGTGGTTCATCGTCAGGACAAGTTGAAGAACCGATCCAGCTTAGCTTGTTAAATAGTCTTGGCAGAGATACCAATGGCTCGATTGATAACAACTAAATATGACCTAATGACCCTAGTCAAATAAACAATATCCTTGTATAATTAATTTTGTCTTTTTTCTTGTTTTCAATTATATATATATTTATATAGATTTGATTTCTATAAATATTATACTAATAATATTATCCCATAATAGACTATTATAACGTTACATATATTTATTAATATACAATTAATGATTCTAGTCTAAATATATTATTTGAATTCATACCATTGAGCCTATTATTATATCTATAATATATTAAAGGAAAGAACCATTATAACAATCTAGTTATTATGTCTAATATATATTTAGTGTTTAAAATAGTTTATTTTAAATAGTTGGTATATTGAATTCTACTTTTAAACTGGAATTACTTTATTTTTACCTCTTCCTAATTACCTAAAAAAAAAATCGATAGATAAATTTTGAACCCTTATATGTAATAATATATTTACCTAATTACCGGGGTAGTTTTAAAATTATTATAATTGGAACAAGAATAAAAAAATTAAGTATTAAATTAAAAATAGATTATGTAGAAAATATAAATTATTAAATAAAATAATAAATGGTAATTGTATAGATTATATAAATAAATTAAAATATTCATTAATTAAATGAACCAATAATACTATTTTATTTGGAATTGGTTCATTATAGGTATTTATATATACATTTATCAATA